>JBCNJP010000242.1:76621-102500 GCA_039602395.1 Deinandra increscens subsp. villosa | reverse complement strand
ATGTATCAACAGACATTGAGAAAAGAGTCAAAGAAAAATCAAAAGGCAAGAAGTCAGAATTTGTGCCCTACGTCAGATTTCTAGCACAAATGATCAAAGATAAAGTAAGAGCAAAGGAAAATGAAGAAATGCATACAACCAAAATGTATCACATCAAAGGTATCTACAGACCAGTTACACATATAGATTTTTGCAATTTTCCATGGGGTATGATAGTTAAGTTAGAATACAACAACCCAGTTCTTCATAAATATCTCATCAAAGCCAACAAGCTCAAGTCAAACGCTGATCAGTCACCTACTTCACCAAACACCACAACTTCACCATCAGAAGAAATGGATGACCACAACCCTTCCTCTTCTCCACAACAATAAAACCCACCACCAAAAGAAACCCCACCAAGTTCCCTTCATACACCACATGAGCCAATCTTCTCAGCCCAACACTCTCCAGAAAACCAAAACTCTCCAAATCATACCAAAAGCCAGCATTCATCACCATAAACATCCCTCCAAGAAGCCTTTCTCCAATTTCAATCCCAGACAACCTGTTGATACATCGTGTGGCAAGATGCTGGATTAGACAAAGTTATTGAAGACTTGAAGATTTTGTCTAATTTCTGTTGGCCGAACTCTGGCCGAACCCCGGCCGAACCTTGGCCGAACATAGGGTTCGGACCAGCTTAGGAGTACGGATAGTCGAAGTCTATAAATAGGTTGTTAGGCTTTGTTTATGGAACAAGTTTTTGTAAGTGTGTGTGTTTCCAAATGTGTAATAGTTCTGATTCTCTCTGTAACTGTTCTTTGTTATTGAATGAGAGATTGAACTTGATATTTACATGTTTTGTCATTGTTTGATTACACATTTGATGTCGAACTAAGCCGATCCGTATGCTCCAACGTTTTCAAGTGGTATCAGAGCTATCTAGTATTGCTCAGTTCGATTGAGTCAATTGTCTGGTTGAAAACTCGTTTTTCATCTCATTTCTGAAAATATGCCTTGTATACGTCATGCTTTACGTTCAAATTCCTTGTTTCTGTTGTTTTTCGTTCGATTGATTGTCCAAAGCTTGAGAGTTTTAGTGTTTCTGTGAGATTCAAAATTTTCCAAAAAATTCGTGTTTGGCCGAACCCCAAGTTCGGAATAACCGCACCGAACCCGAAGTTCTGAGTAGAGTTCGGTCTTTTTCCTGTTCGGTGAGAGTTCGGAGCTCTTTTGGAGAGAGTTCGGTCGAATTTCTGTTCGGTGAGAGATCGTTCCAAGTTCGGACCGAGTTCGGAGGTTGTTCGGAGGAGTTCGATGTTCTTGAGAGTTCGAAGAAGTTGGGACTGTTTAATGAGTCGGATTAAGTTCGGAGGAGTTCGGACTGTTTAATCGAGTTCGGACGAAGTTCATAGCACGTTCGGAGGTTAATTAGAGTTCGAAGGAGTTCAGACCAATCAGAAATTTCAACTTTTCAAAATGTCGGATTTCCAAGCATTCGCTACTATTCAGTCTCAAATGCAGACGTTGTTGAACTATAATAATGAGATTGGGACTACTCAGAAAGTTCCCATGTTGCTCAGGTTCGAAGACTACTATAACTAGAAAAAACGGTTCGAAGCGTATATTGGAACTACCAATCCTGATCTATGGATTGGTATGGATGCGCCGTATGTTTATCCGGTTGGTCTCAACAACATTCCCATAATGCAAAGAAATCTGGATCTACAACAGAAAACAGACTACAACAGAGAACAAAAGGCCAACGGTCTTATAACTCAAGCATTACCGAAAGAGTTGCTGCATCAGTTTAAAAGTTGTAAAGATTCTCATGAATTATGGACAATGTTGAAGGAACGGTGTGAAGGCAACGACCAATACAAAAAGATTAAGAAGAAGGTCTTGAATAATGAGTTTGATAACTTTAAACATTTTGATGGTGAAGGCGTTCCTGAATTAATCTCAAGATATTGTCATCTGTTATATGAGATGGATACTGTTCAGATTATAAAGGACGATGAGGAACTTAAAGAAAAATTACTTGAAGGATTGCCATCAAAATGGGAACCGTATGTCTTGATGATTACAAATGACAAAGATTACTCGACGTTAACATTTGTGAAGCTGTTAGGCAAGTTACAAGCGAGAGATTTAGAAATGAAAAATATGAATACAACACCTGCCGAGGTCCAGAATCCTGAAGTCTATTATGGTTCAAATGCTGCAACGATTACTGGCAAATCGGGTAAAGCGATAAGTTTTGCACCAGCAACGGCTTTTGTGGCTGGGAATTTGTCTGGAAATGGTTTAAGTTCAGGAAATGGAATGAGTTCAAACAATTATGAATACAATTATGGCTCGGGAGGTTGTAATCACTACGTCAAAATTCACCTTTGGCCACGGAAAAAAACTGTGACAAAAGGTGTTTGGTCACGTGTTTTTTTTCCATTCTAACCGACACCATAGGTGCCGTGACCATATGTACCCTACGGCCACGTTACAATATCAGTGGCTGAAGCCACCTATAAGCGTGGCTAAAGGGTACCAATATTTGTTGTTGTAATCAAACAATTCTTCAGAAAAGCGTGGCCAAAGGGTCCCAACGGCCACATGTGTTTGGTTAACGTGGCCTTTGGTATTTTATGGTCACGTATATTCGTGTTTTAGCCACATACATTATAAAAATACGTGGCCAAAGGGTTGCTGAAATCATACATTTTGTCACAGTATGAGTGGCCAAAGGGTGGCAACGGCCACGTTAAAATATCAAAAGCGTGGCCTTTGGTATTATATGGTCACGTATATTTGTGTTTTAGCCACATATGTTATAAAAAACGTGGCCAAATGGGTTGCTGAAATTATAATTTTTGTCCCAATACGCGTGGCCAAAGGGTGGCAATCGCCACGTTAAAATATGAATAGCGTGGCCTTTGGTATTATATGGTCACGTATATTTGTGTTTTAGCCACATATGATATGAAAAAACGTGGCCAAATGGGTTGCTGAAATCATAAATTTTGTCCCAATAAGCGTGGCCAAAGGGTGGCAACAGCCACATTAAAATATAAAAAGCGTGACCTTTGGTATTATATGGTCACGTTGTATTTGTGTTTTAGCCACATATATTTGGAAAAAGAAAGTGGCCAAAGGGTAGTTGAAATCATACATTTTGTCTCAATACGGGTGGCCAAAGGGTGGCAACGGCCACGTTAAGATATAAAAAACGTGGCCTTTGGTATTATATGGTCACGTATATTTGTGTTTTAGCCACATATAATTGGAAAAAAAAAGTGGCCAAAGGGTAGTTGAAATCAGATAATTTGTCCCAATAAGCGTGGCCAAATGGTGGCAACGGCCACGTTAAAATATAAAAAGTGTGGCCTTTGGTATTATATATATAGTCACATATATTTTCTTAATTACAATTAATTATATATTAATTAATTAGTATAGAGAAACCTTAAAAATCATATATTATAATTAAAAATAAATGTACATACACTAATCATGACGCTGTTAAAAAAGATAACATACGACACTAATCAAAGTTTAATTTCTATAATAATTAATTATAATTTCTTGTCCGTGCTGATCAGCTGCTTCTGCTGGTGCCGTGTGATTTTTCTATTTATCAGATTTTGATTCATCAGCTGGTTGGTGTTACGTACACTTTCGGCATCTTTTTCCGATCATTATTTACCTGGAAACATGACAAATAAAACCGATCAGATATATATAATATATATATAAAGTTAATTAATTAGCGGATACGATTAATTAATGTAGTAATTACCTGTGGTTGTTCCAGTACTTTTTGAACCGTAGAATGATCAACCGGCTGTGATCTATCTGACTTGTTATTAGAATGAAGGATCATTCGGTTCATCGGCCATGCAATAATATATTTATTTTCAACCTCCGAAAGCGTTGTTTTATCATCTACTGGGAATGGTAAAAATGTTGCACCCTTTTTGACCTGATAAACTTTAATTCTACGGCAACTAGGAGGTAATGGACTTCCATGAATCTTCTCATCTTTTTGTTTTGGTAATAATTCAGCCATTCCCACGACGTTCAGTGGATCCCACTCCATGTGCAACGTCGCAGTTTGGCTCCCCTGATCAGAAGTGACATAATAATAATAATAATAATAATAATAATATTAATTATAGCATATATATAAACAATTAATTAATTAAAGTAAAAAATAGAATACAAAAATTGTGGTATATACTAATCTATATACCTCTTGGATTACTGGCTGCAGATCGATAGCAGCTGCAATGGCATCATAATTATTTGGTTTTTCAAACTGAGGATCACTCTTCTTAGGAGGTACTTTACAAGCTGCAGGTTTTACTGGTTTTGCATGTCTCTTATTCTTTTCCTAAATTGACACCATGTAATTAACTGATTAGTAACATATATATTAATTAACGATAACGTCAAAGCGATTTGTCAAATTTCTAAATTAATTATATATATATATATATATACCATTTCCTGCTCTGATGCCCCAGCAGCACTGGCTGCAGCAGCTGCTGCTTCTGTCATTTTTCTCTTTCTCACCTAAAGACAGCATCAACATTTAATTAAATGATCATAGAGCAATTAGTTATAAGGGAAGTACACAACTGTGTAAATTAAAATAGTTACCCTTTCCTTTTGCGACGCTGTTGTAGATGGAGGAGTGTGTTGTGATAGAGTCGCAGAAGTGACCTACAATTCATGAAATTTCAGAGAACACATGAAATTTTTGGAAAAGGAACATCCTGGTAGTAGACTAAATGACCTGACTAAGAAGCAGAGCAAAACATTTGGTAAATGGTTACGCAATAAGGTCAGCTAAATTTGCTTATTGCTTTAATTCCGGATTAACTGTAACTTTCCTGAACAACTGACCTGAGTTGTCCGGAACAACTCTATTTTCTATCCGGATGAACTATAACCTTCCTGGTGAACTGAAACTATTTTCTTATAGTTTTAATTCCGGATGAACTGTAACTTTCCGGAACAACTGACCTGAGTTGTCCGGAATAACTCTATTTTCTATCCGGATGAACTATAACCTTCCTGGTGAACTGAAACTATTTTTCTTATAGTTTTAATTCCGGATGAACTGTAACTTTCCGGAACAACTGACCTGAGTTGTCCGAAATAACTTTATTTTATTTTTGGAAGAGCTATAATCTTCCTATTCCTAATGAACTCTCCTGATGAATCTACTATGAATTTCAGGTTGAAAAGGAGATGGCGGAGTCCCCAGAAACTATATCAGAGACCGTTAGGTGGATTTCACATGGTCCGCACAGAAGCGTGAGGAAATATGAAGTATATGACATCAATGGCTATTCATTTCGTACAAGATCTCGAGACGGTAGGGTTTACCAGAACAGCGGGGTTGGTATAGAGGTAAATGACATGCACATCTCTAACGAGGTCTTAAGCTATGGAAAAAAACCTTACTATGGGGTTTTAAAAGAGATATGGCTACTAGATTACCATATGAAAAGCATCCCTCTATTTGTGTGCGACTGGGTTGAGAATACGCAGGGGGTCAAAAAAGATAGTCTTGGTTACACTTTGGTCAACCTTAAAAGACTAGGTCACAAGGAGGACCCGTTCATTTTCGCGTCACAAGCACAACAGTTGTTTTACGTCAAAGACCAGCTGGATAAAAACTGCATATTGTCTTTATGACACCTCCCAGAAATTACATAGATTATTATGAAGACGATGCCAATGAAGAATTTAGTACGGTAGTTTTTCCTCACAACGATAATGTATTGCCATCCGTAGATACACGTCACAATGTTTACCATAGAGCTGACTGTACTGGAATGATATTACGAAAAACCACCGATTAATTGATCATCATTGTAATGTTTTTGAATCTTAGCAAACTACAGTATCAACAATATTTGTTTTTTTTTCTTTATGTATTATGGAATATATATTATGGATCTTAATTTTGAGTCAAGTGTTTCCTTTTTTTGATTGTGCCTGCAGGTCTCCTCTCATTGACCAAACCAGAGTCAATAAAAGTAAAAAATAAACAAACAAAATCAATTGCTGCTTTAACAAACACAATTACATACATAATCCAAAGGTTATGATTCCATTAATACGTACATTGATCTATAAAATTACAACTGAAAAACTACTAACTTAAAAGGGAGAAGAAGCGGCTGAAGAAAAATCCCTCTTTGCTTTCTCACATGCACTTGCTTCTGATCAACTGAAAATGGTGAAGACGTGGGTGAAGATAAACCTGGTTCATGGGGCCAGAAGGGAGAGAAGCACCTGAAGAATACAAGTCCTGCAAACCTCAACATGTGCCCTTACTGCTGACTGTTATAAAATTATACAATAACTTCAAATCTGCTCTCAGTAAAGCATTTGTATGAACCATTAGAGACTCCTCGTCTCCATGGTTTCCACAATAACTTAAAATCTGCTCGCAGGAGATACAGAGTGCAATCTTTCCCTGCACAAGAAAAAGTTACCAAATCTGAGACGAAAATTTCAATCGAATTTCAGTGGTGAAGATGATAACTTACCGTTTTCCACCTACGGATGACGCCAATTCCACATTTTTTGCTTTCGATGATGGACGAAAAACAGAGAGAGAAAGACTGGGAGAAAAGGGTCATGGTGGAGATGATGATGAAAACTGATACAGAGATAGTATATATCGATACTCGAGGGGCGTGGTAGATGGAGATTTGAAAGATAAAGTAAATGAAATAGTAATGATTACAAGCGACGTACACTGTTGGTATTCTTCTTTTAGCCACCTAAAATTAATATACCGTGACCATTTGTCATAATTTGTCACGCAACCAATGTTTAATATGATTGGCCATATCACAAGATAATCAAACATGATAAACATATATAACCATCATATATTCAATTATAACTACTAATATCATAACTAAAAATAAACATATAAAACATTGTTCTTAATTTGTTCATAATTAAACTAAACCTTGATTAATCATCCGGATCACTGCAATCTTCGGACATGTATCCTGAACTTGCATCGTCATCATCATGATCATCATCATCATCATCTTCTTCATCTTCTTCATCTTCTTCATCTGCTTCATCTGCTTCTTCATGATCTTCTTCATCATCTTCTTCATCTTCATCTTCTTCATCTTCTTCTTCGGGTTCATTGAATTTTGTATCAAGGACACGAAATAATTTCGCTGTCTCAACATGGTAGGCAAAACAATCAGGAATCTTCTTCTGCGCATGGAGTTGCTTCAGGATGTTCTCATCGTTGTGTTTAATCACAGATTTGTGGGACTTGAAGGATCTTCTTCTCCTGTTACTGTAAACCAAAAAAATACGGTTATGCTTCACATACCAGTAATTAAGGGAGCGTTGATTATCGGCCATTTGATACCAGAATTGGTGTAAACGAATTGGTGTAGAGAATTTGAGATCAAGAAAGGGATGGCGGTAAAAAGGAAAATAACAATGATGATGATATATAGGGTAGCAGATTTTAACCCGCTCGAATTAATTGGTACAATTGAAAAAAGCGCGTTGTTTTAGAGGGAAACAAATCTTCTCTTTTTCGCCACGCGTTTAATATTACCGTGACCATAAAATAGATTTTTGTCACTCACAACCTACCATTTAGTCACGGTTAATATATATGGCCATAGGTAATAGATTTTTGTCACTCACAACCTACCATGACCATTAGTCATCTAATATTTAGTCACACAACCTAATAACAGTGGCCATATGTACTAGCTTTTAGCCACATAACTAAGTAAAAAGCGTGGCCATTGCTCACATTTAGCCACGCATAAATAGTTTTGTTTTCTTTTAATTTACTAAGTAATAAAATCTACTCTTCCGTCACACAACATTATTTAAGCGTGGCCATACATTCCTTTTTGGTCACACGAATAAAAAATCATAAAAATTCCGTGGCCGTTTGTTGCATTTCGCCACTCTTTTTTAAGTGACAAATAAGTGCCACATGTTTTTGTAAAACAGTGGCTAAAGCCACTGCACATGATTGTTGTTGTCACATAAACAAAAAAATACGTGGCTAAAAGGGTCCAAAGGCTATATATTTGGCCACGGGTACAAAATATGTGTGGCTAAAACGAGAATTTCTTACCTTTGGCCACGCTTTTTTCAAAACAGTGGCTATGCGTTATCAAAAAAACCGTGGCCAAAGCCACTTTTTGACGTAGTGAATGTCTCAGTTCCTGCAAGTAATCTGATGAATACAAGTAAGATGTCCATGTCGGTTACAATGACAGAAGATTTTATGGCTCTTGTGTCTGCTTTAGTGTCATCATATTACGGGGTTATTACTGGGAAGTTAAGCAATGCAGAATTGACAGAAGAGGATTATGATCAGGTTGATCAGGACGACTTGGAGCTTATGGATATTAACTGGCAGTTTGCCATGCTTGCTAGACGGGTCAAGAGATTTTTGAAGAAGACTGAAAGGAAAGAATTAAATTCGGGAGGTCGAATTGGTTTTGATAAGTCTAAGGTGAGGTGTTATAACTGTTCAAATTTTGGACACTTCGCTCGAGAATTCTCTCAGCCAAAGAAGCAGGAATATCAAAAGTTTGCTCCCAAAACTAATACTTTTGGAACCAATGCTTCAAATCCAGGGAGTTCCTCAAACTCAAACCCCAAATCTGAACCTACTAAAGCATTAGTGTCTCAAGAAGACAAAACTTATAACTGGGGTAACCAATTTGCTGATTCTTCTGTTTTGATTGCTCATCATGTGCAGGATGAAGATACAATGATTGAGTCAACTCAATATGGTGGTGAAGTTCATGAAGAGACAATTGGTGATGTGAGTGGTGGGAAAGGTGATGAAGCAAAGGTGTCAAATTCAACGGATGCCGCTTATTCACTTCTTAAAGAAAAAGTTATTTTTATGGCAACTTCGATGTCTGAGCAAGTTGAGTCGGATGCTATTCTCTTGTTGGAAAAGCAAATTGAAGTTCTAACTGAGGAGAAGGAAGCATTGATCAAAGAATGCGAAGCTGCGAAAGCTGAAGCAATAGACACCGCAAATGATTTTGAAAATTTGTATCAAAAGAGTCTCCCATTGAAACAGCAATATGAGAAGGCTCAGCAAAATGCGGTGGAGATTGTTGACAAAATGATCACATTATAGATGGAAATGCAAAAATTGACCAATGAAAACAATAGCTTGAAGCAGGAGGTTGGTACTTTCAAAAGAAACAACATCAAGGGATCGGTTTCTTTAATGGCCGATACATCAAAGGTACTTTCTTATCCTCCTATGTGCAAAAATTGTGATCAGTTTGCCACTGCTAAGAGTACGCTCTTAGATGGAAAGACCAAATTGAATGATCTTTTATCAGTAGCAAGAGCTGATATGAATATCTACAAAGAAAGATGGGATGGAACCATGAAGGAGTTGTTGTCTGTTCACGAGCGGTTTACGTCTTCAAAAATATGAATTTTCAAATCAATCTGAACTGCTCGTGTCCACACAGAAGGACTTGGCCAATAATAAAACTTGTTTCAGATCTTAAAATTGAAGTTTTTGAATTAAAACAAAAGATTGACACTTTTCAAGTTCCATCTTCAATTACTAATTTTCTTTACAAAGATGAAAAAGAAAATGTGTCTGGTAAGTTGAGCCAAGTTCCGCCTCCGGTTATTATTACCAATGGTCCTTCGTCTGAAGCAAAAGTGGAAGTTTTTTCTCATGAAAAGAAAAGTGATCATCAATCAATTGGTTCAAAGTCTGAAAAAACTTCGACTGAAAAATCTGTATTGGATTCTACGGTTGATGAATTGTTTTATAATGTTTCGGACTTCGATAGAATTGATGATCTCGTGTCTGAAACTGAAACTGAAAGTTCCAAACCCACTCATTCAACTGTTTCAAAGCCAGATCATCACGATTTGATTTCAAAACATAATTTTTCATCTATCAAATCTGAGCTGAAGAAACTGAGTGAGTTTGAACAGAAAGAAACTGATTGCTAGAAGCAAATCTGTAGAGGGTAAAAAGGTCAAAAATGGTGGAGTTGGGTTTGTGCCTGCGTCTAAACCAAAACATTTTGAACAAGGTTCATCATCTAAGGTCAGAAATTCTGAAAAGGCTAAGGCTGGAAAACCAACTCTGAATGCCAAATTTGAAAAATCTGAGAAAAATGGGTGACCTATCGCTTGAAGGGTTCTGATAAAATCTATAGCGATAAGGATTTCCCATTGGATATGGTCAATCCCAAGTTGATAGATAAAATATTTTCGGGAGAATATGATCCCAAATATGATCCTAAGGCGAGGAGTGTGCCCATTAAGAAGGGAAATAGTAGTATCATAATAATGGACACACTTGACTCTGATTCTGAATCTGGGTTGGTTAATAGGGTTCAAAAATCGGTCAACAAGAAACCAACTAAACCAACTTTTCAATCACCACCAAGAGTTTTTCAAAAACAAGTGCAACCAAATTTTAGAAAACCAAGTCCATATGTTAAAAGGTCACAATTTTATAACGATGATGGTTTTTATGATGAATTTGGCAATGGACCAAATCAACCAATCTTTGGAAGGGGTCCAAGGTGGGTTGATGATGGACTCAGAAATGACTTTGGTCCAAGGCATGGTGGAAGGAGGGACAGATATCAGAATTATGAGGATCATTACTATTCTGGAAATCCACCCTTTAGGGGTCAATTTGGTTATCGTGGCGATTTTCTATAAAGTGTTTCAGGTTATGATTCTGGTTGTTATGATGATGGTAGTAATCGTGTGTCTAATCAGAAGGGTTTGAAAACAAAGAAACAAAAACCTGTTTTTGAGTCCGATGACACGGTTAAGGAAGTTGTGATTGATAAACGAAAGTGTTTTAAATGCAAGAACCATGGTCATACATATCGGAACTGTCCGTTGAAAAAGCAAAAATCTGACAAATCAGATGCAGAAAAGTCTGATGAAGTGTCCGAGGGTTATCAGACTGAAACATCTGTTTCCAGTGCTTCTAAAAAGAAGAAAGTCAGATTTGTGGACTATAAGGGCAGAGTTCACTTTTATGATGAATCGGATTTTCATAAACATAAACATGATAAGACATCTGAAAGTGGCTTTGAAAATGTTAAATCAATTTTGAAAAACTCCGCTTCTGGTTCCACGTGCTATTCAACCGATAAGTGGAAACCTAAGGGTTCTTCCACGGCTGGTGCTGATTTTGTTGAAGATGACGGTCGACCCAAAGCTTCTAGCTTGGGTTCGTCCCGACACTAATCATCTTTGTTAATTTATGCAGGGATCTTCGCGACAGCTCATGAACAACATTTGGGTTGTTGATAGCAGAGCATCTCGGCACATGACCGGTGACATCTCCCTTTTGCATGATGTGAAATACTTCGATGGAGGTAAAGTCACGTTTGCTGGTAACAAAGGAGGTCAAGTCACTGGTATTGGTAAATTGTCAAATGGTACGGTCACATTCGATAAAGTTGAATATGTCAAGGAATTAGAGTACAATCTTCTCAGTGTCTCCCAGATATGTGATAAGCAATATACGACTACTTTCACAGGAAGTGAATGTCTGATTCTGAAGCCTGGTTACAAGATTCCAGATGAGTTTGTTGTGATGCGAGCACCGCATTTCTCGAATTTGTATGTGCTTGATATGAATTCAGCCAAAGAAACTGTTATGGGTCAATGTTTTCTGTCAAAAGCTTCAGAGAAAGAATCCGTTCTACGGCATCGTCGCATGGGTCACATCGATTATCGTAAAATGAACGAACTTGTGCGGAAGGATCTTGTCGAAGGGGTTCCGAAACATCAGTTTGTTTTTGATGATGTGTGTGTGAGTTACAAGAAAGAAAACAAAAGAGAAAATCACATCCACTGAAGAAGTACCACTCCATTGATGTTCCGTTGGAATTGCTTCACATGGATCTATTTGGTCCTGTGAATCGTAAAAGCATTTCTGGAAACTGGTACTGTCTTGTGGTGACCGACGAATTCTCAAGATTTTCATGGGTTGATTTTCTGGTTTCAAAAGATGAAACTTCGAGGATCCTTATCAACCTAATCACTACACTTGAGTCATTATATAAGTGGAAAGTAAGAAGGATTTGCAGCGACAATGACACGAAGTTTAAAAACAACGCCGTAAGGACATTTTGTTTAGACAAAGGGATCGTATATGAATTTAGTACGCCATATACTCCTCAGCAAAACAGCATTGCAGAGCAGAAAAATCGTACAATTATTGAGACAACACGAACGATGTTGGCCGATGCTCAATTGCCGGTTCATTTCTGGACAGAAGCGGTCAACACATCATGTTATGTGCTAAATCGAGTGCTTACTGTGAAACGTTTTGGGAAGACTTGTTATGAACTTCTTAAGAATCGTAAGCCAAATCTCAAACATTTGGAGCCTTTTGGGTGTCCGTGTACCATTTTGACGTCTGCAGGCAAGTTTAACGAAAAAGTCTTTGAAGGGTTGCTTGTCGGTTACTCGAATCAGAAGAAACGAGTATTCAACAAGCAGACTGGTACTGTGGCAGAGTATTTACATGTTGACTTTCAATCCTATACTCAACCACCCAAAGGTGTCGGACCGGACTAGATGTTCGATTACAAGTCACTGTTTAATCAACTTGAATCAACACCAGGAGTATCTGTGATGTTCTTACTCGAGTCTATATTAATCTACAAGATGATACTCCGCTTCTGAATATTGAAACTCTGTCGACTCCGAATGTGCCAGTTGCTGATGATTATTTGACCGAAACAACAAATGATTCTACAATCATGACTGATGATATGTCTTCTGATGATAATAATGAATTTCATGAAGCCGTGTCAGATCAGGTTGAGATTCTTGTTCAACAAGTCGATCCACAAGTTGAAGATACTTTAAGTGATGTTACGGTTTATTCAACTGAGAATGTGGTGGTTGAGGAAGATCATGTTCCTGATATGGCTGAAACGGTTGTGGTTTCGATTCATCAGACGCTCCGGATAAACACCATTCATCCTCAAGAAAACATCATTGGTGATTTAAGTGAAGGAGTGCGTACAAGACATCAAGTTGAGAGCAGTGCTTTGTTAACAATTCTGGAATCTGGTATTCAGGAAGAAGCTTTTCATTCATGTTTTCTATCCCAGATCGAGCCAAAGAATGTTGATGATGCTTTACAAGACGGCTTGTGGGTAGAAGCGATGCAAGAGGAGTTGTTACAATTTCAAAAGTTAGGAGTGTGGCACCTAGTCGATCTACCAGCTGGAAGTAAAGAATCGTGCGGAACACGGTGGGTTTATAAGTGCAAAAGAGATGATCGTGGAGTGATAGTCCGTAACAAAGCCCGTTTGGTTGTACAAGGGTTTTCTCAGGAAGAAGGAATCGATTTTAACGAGGTGTACACACTGGTTTCCAGAATCGAAGCAATACGTATCTTTTTGGCATATGCGGCACATCGTGGATTCAAGGTCTTCCAAATGGATGTCAAGAGTGCGTTTTTATATGGCAAAGTGAAAGAAGAAGTGTACGTCAAGCAACCTCCGGGATTCTACGATCCTGATTATCCGAAGAAGTTATTTAAGTTGGACAAGGCACTTTATGGTCTCCATCAGGCTCCTCAAGCTTGGTATGAGACTTTGTCCACTTATCTACTTGACAATAGATTCAAGCGTGGGTTGGTTGATTCTACATTGTTTTGTCGGAAAACGGGGGAGGATTTGCTCTTGGTACAGATTTATGTGGATGATATCATTTTTGGCAGTTCAAACGAACAATTATCAAAAGATTTTGAGAAATTGATGCAAACCAGGTTTGAAATGAGTTTGATGGGGGAAATGTCATTCTTCTTGGGGTTACAAGTTCAGCAATCCAACAAAGGGATCTTCATACATCAGACGAAGTATGTGAAAGATGTGCTGAGTCGATTCAAAGTTAAAGATGTTCGTATACCCGGAACTCCGATACAGCTGGCGCATGGCATTTGTCCTGACGAAGAGGGTGAAATAATTGATGTCACTCAGTATACGACAATGATAGGTTCATTGATGTATCTTACAGCTAGTAGATCTGACATTATGTTTGCAGTGTGTTTGTGTGCCAGGTACCAAGCAGCACCTCGAGTTTCTCACTTTAATGCAGTCAAGAGGATTCTAGCTTATCTGAAGGGTACCACAAATCTCGGGATCTAGTATCCTCGTGATGATAAGTTCGACCTATCGGCCTACTCAGATTCGTACTACGGCGGTTGCAAGATTAATTTCAAGTCAACCACGGCTGGATGTCAATTTTTAGGCGATCGGTTAGTGTTATTGCAGTGTAAGAAGCAGACGTCCGTTGCTATATCCACGGCAGAAGCTGAATACATAGCAGCTACGAGTTATTGTTCTCAGGTTTTATGGATACAATAGCAGATGCGGGATTACGGTTTGCAGTTTCGTACTACTCCCATTTACATAGATAACTCTGCTGCAATTTGCATTACTAAAAACCCCGGTTCACCACTCTAAAACAAAACACATTGACATCCGTTATCATTTCATACGTGATTGTTTTGAGAAATACTTGATTGATCTGCAAAAGATCCATACTGATTTTCAAAAAGCGGATCTTTTTACAAAAGCATTTGGCAAAACCCGCTTTCGCTATCTTTTGCAGATCAACGGCATACAAAAGTTATTTGTTTAGTAACTTTTGGCTGATCATTTTTTATTTTGTTTTCATTTTTTGTTGTATGTTTTTCTTTTCTTATTACAAAATCCAAAAATAGAGTTTTGTATTTTAGGGGGAGAATTATCAGAAAATAAAAAAATGAAAAATGCAAAAGCATTAAAAAATATGGAAAAATCAATGGAAAAAAAAATTAGAAATTGATCCGACCAAGCGAGAGATGATCGGCGTGTGTTATTAACCATGGATAAAGTAAAAATAAAGGCTGTAGGTACTTGTTTGGTTAGTTAAGTGCGTGAAGGCAAATCTGATATATGCTAGTATGATATAAACATAAAATTCTGCTTGATTAATTGTGAGGCATCAGATCTTGGCAATAAAAACATAATGAAAATAGCAAAAACAGAATAAGAGATGCTCTGGTGTATGCATGCGTTCATTTTGCAAAGATTTAAACTTGTTTGATTTTCTTTATTTTGTCAAACGATCGGCCTTTCTCTGCGTGTCCACAAGACCGACCTGATTGGTGTTCGTTTAATGTGTTGCTTTAGTTTCTTTGGTGTTTCATATAACTCATCGGATTTTCTCTGCGTGTGCGGGAGCACCGACCTGATTGTTGTTGGGTTATACAATTTCTGCTTTATTAACTATTTTTTATTTTCCTAAACAATCGGACTTTCTCTGCGTGCCTACCGGCCGACCTGATTGTTGTTTGTTTAGGGTTCTGCTTTATTTTTGCATGAAACACCATGGACGATAAATCTCTGTGGAAATCAAAATTCTGTGAAAATACAAAAATAAAATAAGCCAGATTACCAGTATTTCGGATTGTATGGGTTATCACATTATCAATGCATGCTTAATCATACCTTAACATATCAGAAAGCTATAAAAATTGATATGTCTGAACTGAAATAAACTGAAAAGTTGTATTTGCTGCCAACTTGACTTGCATGCTGATTAAAACTGAAATTGAAGTGTGTCTGATGCACATTAGCTGATATGATATCGCATCTGGATCTTTCTCGCAAAAAAATTTAAGTTATATTAGTTTTTAATTTTGTTATTTCATTTCTATTTGGTTAGTTGCTTGAATATCTGAAAAATCACAAAAAGATTTTAGGTGTGTTTTAGCATAATCTTGTAAAAATCACAAAAAGATTTTCGGTGTGTTTGAAAATTTTATAAAAATAAAAAAGATTTTGTTTCTGTTTTATTTTCGATCAACTGATAGTGAAAAATCCAAATTATGTCGGGATACAACCAAATGGATTTGAATTCACAAAGTTCATCATCGAATTGAACGAAGTTTGATGCAAATTGTCAAAAATTAAAACTTTTAGGGTTCAATTTGAAGATTCATCAAAATTTCAGGGATTAAAGTGTAAATTTTGAAAATGTCCAAACCTGAGGTTCGGACATCCGAACCAGGAGTTCAGAGGGTCCGAAGTTGGAGTTCGGACACATATCGGACAGGCTGAAGGTAGACTTCGGAGATTTGTTCAGTCCGAATGTGGAGTTCGGAGGCCCGAACTCCTCAGGCTATAAATAGCTGAATTTAGGGTACGGAGGTCACAATATCTCTTTTACTCCGAACTACTCCGAACTGCTGCCCAAATTTTTAACTTTCGATTAACGGCTTGTTTGAAAAATTTGAGAATGATTCTAGGTAGGATTCATTATTCCGAGTACAACGGTGGCTTTGGATTTTGTTTTTGATCACTCGTTATGGGTTTTATGTTCAAAAATCGTTCTGACAGTTGTAAAATTCATAGATCTGAAAATAGACTGATTAAAACATGTTTTTACAAGATAAAAATGATGTCTATGTGTTTGTAATCAAAAAACGACCAAGGGATTAAAAACTTAAGGTTTTATTTCATCTGATTCACCGTTTTTGAGATTCAAACTCTTCGGAGTTTGTCAGGCTCCGAACCTGGAGTTCGGACGCCGAACTTGAAGTTCGGACAAGGTTCGGACGAAGTTCGGACTTTGACCATGAGGTTCGGACGTTGACTACAGGGTTCGGACAAGGTTCGGTGGCTTATCTCAGTTCGCACCAAGTTCGGACTTGGTTCGGACAAGATAATTTTTGGTTAAAAAGTTGTTTGTTTACGCACGACAACGAATTGACAAAATTGGTGAACATATCTGTTAATAACATGGGATTTAATGAACTTTTCGTTTTATGTGTTTTCAGATATGGCTGACAATTTGAAAGTTGGTGATAAACATAACGTGTGTGCTCATCTTGGAGTTGCCCGATCAAAGCTTGCCAAATTTGGAGGTTCTGGAATTTTTTTATTTTCTACGACGATCGAGGATTTTCTATTCAATCACACAATCGTGTGATATGTATCGTGACATCGTGGTGGAATTCTAGAGTATTGCAAGGACGATTACTGATGCTCTGATCAGAATTTCAGCAACTGTTCAGGGTGGAACTGTTGAGATCACAGAAGCTGATATTAGAAGAGTTCTGAAGTTAGAGGTTGACACAACAAATGCACCGTTGGAATTCTCACATGCAGATAATGTGGTGTTATTGAAGCGGATTTGGTACACTGATGATCCAAGTAAATATTGGGTCTTCAAATCGTCGCTTAGCATTCCGTACAAGTATTTAGTGCATGTGCTGTTGGTGTGTTTGGGGCACAGAATATCTGGGCATGATGAAGTCAACCAGGTGATGCTGTCATTGTTAAATGCCTTGGTGATGAACCATCCTTATAATATTGCTGGATTGATTTTTCACTACATGAGAGAGAACCTAACTCTGAGGTAAAAGAAAGCTGCAATATATCCGAGGTTTCTTCAGATGATTCTCAATGATCTATATCCAGATTTGGTAAAGCTTGATGCTCACAAGATGGAGCTGAAACACATGAATGAAGCGAGTCTAGGTGCTTTGGCATCTTATCAAAAGAAAAAAACCAGAAGAGCAGCCCAAATTAAAACGTCTGATTGGTCATTTGGCTAATCCTGATTATGTAGCACCAGCTTAGGGTACTGCTCATCATTCTTTGGGAAGTGATTCCGAAGAACTCGATTATAGTTGGATCGAGGAACAGAACTAGATACCGCAAAAAGGAAGAGTGAAGAGACCAAAACGTCGACTACCAGTTGTACAAGAACCAGTGAATCTAGAACATGTTGTCTCTCAACCGACTGTATCTGAGCCGGTGGTCTCAGCACAAGAAGTTCCAGTAATTGTCACTGTGACTGAGACACCAGCTGTTAACACCTTGTTAGATGAAGATGAATCGGATGATGATGATGATGACTTTTTGAATATTGGGGCTAACTCTGAAGATCTGTCTGATACAAACAATCTTTTTATGCATATCAAGATCAACTCTAAATATGTAAAGGTGAGAAAGGGTAGCGATGAACATTTCGCGTACCGAAACAGCTTGAACAAAAGCAACGATCGTTACAAGTATCGTGTGTATGCTGATGTTGCCTCATCTGAGACTGGCGAAGATTATCATCCTGAAGCCGATGTTGTACATGGCAAAGGAAAGCAGCAAGCTACTGGTACTTCTTCGACTATGTCAAAGAAAAGAAAGAAGTCAGTTGCTGCTGGTGGCCGAGGAAAGAAGCAGAAAGGTTTAAAGTTTATTTTGAAGCCTCGGGCCGGTGTATCTTCTTCTGCTAGTCCTACAATGTCTTTGCCCGAAACGACTACAACTGTTAAGACTTTAGTGTCTGATGTTCAGTCTGAGTTTCTGCAAAACTTGATGAATGCTGGTGCACAGTTTGTAAATCAGCCAATGGGTTCTACACCCACGACTCCTGTTTTCTCAACAGCAACAACAGCCACAACTTCTACTCATTCTACACCAGACATCAACTTCAAACTTGATCAGGGTTCTGTGTCGTTCTCACAAGCCAGTATTCTTCAGAGTGCTCTAACCGATTAGCAATCTCAGATTGACGCTTTGATAGCTAAAAATGAAGAGCAAGAGAAGATGATTACTGAGCTAAAGACAAGTAAGGATGAACTGAGGGCACATAATCAATCTCAAGGTCAAATGATTACTGCCTTGCAGAATCGGGATTTGGTTAAAGATCAGGAGATTCTTCGTTTGAACAGATCTAGTCAGACCCAGAGTAAATTGCTTCTTGAAATGCATGAGAAAATAAAGTCCTTAATGGAGAAATTTAAAGCCAGGGGGAGATTGGTGATAGTTCTGGTTGTCAGGAAGATATGGTGAGGTTTTTGAATAACGATCCTGATCAGGATGATCCTCAAGGGAATGTACGTGGAGGATCAGGCCCGACTGGAATCACTAGTTCGGGTGCTGGGACATCTACATCCCAGGGGGAGAAAGACTTGAGAGAAGCAATGTCGATTACTTCTATCCCGTCAAATCAGGCTGCAGTTAGTTTGGGCGAATTTAAAGAAATGTTACAAACACTTGAGGAAGGAGAGTTTGTTGGTGATCTTACTGCTGAACAACTGCAAGCGGTATTTGATTTGAATGATGAGGATATGAAGAAAGCGTCTGAAACTGAACCGAGGAAGTATGAATCGTCTGATCCTGAGTCTGATGAAGAAGAAGAAGATATCTTTGATGAAAAATTGAGATTGAAGACATTACCGAGGAAGAATATCCGGGTATGTATTCAAATTTTAATGATCAAACTGGTGACGATTTTGAAGTGTTTCCTAAAGAAAAAGATGCTGAAGCTGAAGAGAGATTGAAAAAGAAAGAAGCAGAAAAACCTGAAGACCCAGTTGCTAAGGAGGCTAAGGAACAAGAACAACGTTGGGAATTTGATGAATATATGAAGAAGTTTCATGCCAACTACGTTCCTCCTCCGAAGCCAATCAAGCAAAGAACATATGTCAAATTCAAGGGTCAAGCTTCAGGCGATATTATCAGCTGGATGTATTCTGATAGTTTGAAGTGCTATGGGATTAAACGACAACATGGTATCCAGTACTTTAAATGTGCAAGAGATTTTAGCAGCTTACCAATTTGGGATGTTCAAGAACAGACGCGAAAGCCTTTGTGCAATTACGACACTGATTGGAAGGGTCTTAATTTCAAGAAGTTAATCGAGAAAGAATGCCGAGAGGGATTTCAAGTTTTGGATCCTCAGAAACCCAAAAGGCGTCGACATCCGACAAAGATTTATAAGAAAACTGGAAAGAAGCTGATAATTCTGATTTTCAAGAAGAAGCCTAATGTGATGAAAAAGATTCCTCTGATGAAGATGTAGTTAGATTTTATTAAAGAGTTGGGATGGTGGTACTACAATGAGAAGACTGGTGAAGCTGTGATTATGCTGAAAGAAAAAAACAGGGTTGTGAAAGTGTATGATCCGATGTGGTTGATCAATCTGTCTAAGGCTGATATAGATGTGCTGTATCACAACAAGATCTTGTATCATCCTGACTATATGGAGAAGGCATTGCAGTTTCAAAGGGTGATAAGGATTTGTTTTGCTTTCAACATCTATGTCGGGCATAATCATGAACTGGTATGGACTGGAGATGAGACTGCTGATCAAGAATGATAAAGAACGGTCCAGCATTTGCCAAGGGGGAGTTTGTTGATACATCATGGGGCAAGATGCTGGATCAGACAAATCTATTGAAGACTTGAAGATTTTGTCTAAGTTCTACTGGCCAAACTCTGGCCGAACCCCAGCCGAACCTAGGGTTCCGACCAGCTTAGGAGTTCGGACAGTCGAAGTCTATAAATAGATTGTTAGGCTTTGTTTATGGAACGAGTTTTTGTAAGTGTGTGTTTCCAAAGGTGTAATAATTCTAATTCTCTCTGTGATGTTCTTTGTTATTGAATGAGAGATTGAACTTGATATTTACACGTTTTGTCATTATTTGATTACACATTTGATGTCGAATTAAGCCGATCCGTACACTCCAGCGTTTTCACAACCAGCTCACCCCACCTTGACATTCCGATCATAGCCACACATCACAAATCTTCTCGGACTCAGTCAGTGAAGATGATGTAACAACAAGTGGAGACTCTAGAAGTCAAGGAAACTTGGAAACAAGCAACATTGATGTGTTCAGTGTTAGCTCACAAGAGACATCCTCACAAAGACATCTGTCTCAGGATTCTCTAAAAACACAGGAGGTAAATCCAACCTTGGATCAACTAGTGAATGTGGAAGACCTGTACACATCTAGCATAGCTGAGTTAACAGGCATTGGTAAATCTCAGTGAGAAATCAACCAGTCCAACAGAGAGACATGTGTTGTCCTCTGGTATTTTACCCCTGGTGCTGCATCAAAATCAGACTTCGAGAATTTTTCAAAATCTCTCTCTGATCTGCTCAATGACTTCATGAATGAGCAAAAACAACAAAATACAGAACTACACCAGAATTTCTGCAGTAGTTCTGCACATATTGAAGAATTGTCAAAACAAACAGAAAGCAACAGTCAGAGAATAGCTGAAACAAGAAGAGCTAAAAGTGATGAAGAAAAACAGCAAGCAACAATTCAATCAGATTTCTGACCAGCTGAGAGCATTACAAGAAAAGGACTAGCAGCTAAGAGGAGGAAAACAAGAATCATTACAAAATCAGATCAAAGAACTGAATAAGATGGCTCAAAAAGTACTACAGTTCTATGAAGCCAAAGGAGAAGAGTTGTTGAACAAAATCAAAGAAGATTTCAGCCTTCTACACAAGGAAATAAAAGAAGAAAATTCAAATATAATAAAGATAAATTCAGATCAGATGTTTCTAGAGAAAAGAATGAAGAATCTATCCAAGCAAATAACATAAGCCAACCCATCTAAAAGGTCTTCAGCACAGGAGACTACAGCTACTCCTGTCATCAATCTTGATGACTCTCCTCCCAGCTTAAAGAGGAAGACAGCTCCTGATGAAATCAAGTCCTCTCCCAAAAGATAGAAATCTGATCAATGTAAGCCCAATCTAACTTCTGATCACTCAATGCCACCACCACCACCAAGACCCCCCACACAAAATTTCCAGTCGGCCAGTGGTTCCACCCTCATCAAGTACCTCCAAAACTCATGCTGCAGGAACCTCAGAACCCACCAAGGAATTTGAGAAAGGCAAGGAGAAAACCAAAAATTTAGGGGGAGACCTCAATGCCCCCTGAGATTTCAATAGCCTCTCAGTCTCTATTTGAAGACAACTGTGGAAAAGAAAAAAGGATTGAGGAGGAACTATGGCATTAAAAGAGAAGATGTGAAGACATATTCCTCCAAGAAACTAAACAACCTCCTCAAATAAGCCCAATGAGCAAAATGATCTTTGAGGAGAAAATCAACAACGTACCATTTGAAAGAAACTGGATACACTCAGATGCCACCATCCTGGAGATTGATGAAGTCAAAGAAAGACAACAAACTTTCACTAACTACTTCAACTCCTACAGGATCACTACCACAGCAAACAATCGTCAACCTTACATACTCACCAATGCAGATATTGATCAACTTAGTGAAATGCACATTCTGTCCCTCATCAAAAGTGTTATACCCTGAACTTTCGGCTCGTAATACAGGGTACATGTATAGGCTTAGGGCAGGATTGACCCAGGAATTGTGTAACCCAGAATTTAACTGGTAACACTGAATAACCCTGAATATGTCAGAACTGAGGTAATGTCCCAGGATGTCGTCGTAATTCAGGGAAGTTTATAATTTTTTTATTTTTGTCATACATTATTATGACCCAGGATGAGTATAATCCAGGGTCACCGTTATTGTACGAATGACCTAGCATGTGGAAATGACCCTGCATGGTAGGACATTGTTACTAATGCATTTTGTGCCTATATCTGATCAAGGACAGGTTGACGAAGTCTACCAACGGTCGAATGGGATGAGCTGGAGACTTATTTCGCATGTGGTCAAAGGAAATTAGCTAAAAACTCGGTCAACCAACTTAAAAAGACGTTGAAGAGAAGATCCCTGGAATATCGGACAAGTTGTTGAAGAGATAGGAGTATAAATAGGACATTTAGACTTATTATTCAGCTCACTCGAGCTTTACTCATTGTATTCTCGTATTCGATTCTCTGTTTACTCACTGTACTCAAACATTTACGTGATCAATAAATTGGTAGTGTGTGTTATCGCTACCCGGGGTTTCTATGCCGGTGGCGCCTTAGAGACATCTAAGGGCTAAGGGCTTTCCCTAGTAAAATTCTCGGTGTTCATACTTGCATTAAAGGCTTCATTTATGTCACTAAGTTTCATAATCAATTTCGTAATCAAACTTACATTTTTACTCAGGATTTTGACTTTTGTCCCTGGAATTCAACTGTTGTCCTAGGATTTTTGCAAACAGTTTTCGTATCTTAATCCTAGGCACCAAACCTCACAATCTTATTTGGTTCAAATCTTGCTAAATCAGCTTAAGTAATTTTTAGCCAAAACAAAAAGCTGTATAGAAAATGGCTCAACAAGTCTCAAGAACAGAAGAGCAATACATCGACTCAGAGAGTCAGGAAAGAATGTAAGGATCAATTTAACCCTCACGCGATATCTGAGACTAGTAAAACCATGCGGAATCCGGTTTTAGCTGGTTGATTCAAGAAGCAATGAAAAACAGTAATCGAAAAGTATAATGCTTACTAAATATCAAACACAAACCGATTGAATAGGAAAAGAACACTTGTATTGATCACCGATTGCTTACACACTGATCGAAATTCTCAGGGAGAATTTCGATATCACCAAAATCGCCAAAACATCTTAGGAGCAACCAACCCTAATTACAAAGTTAAACTATCTATATATAAGGAGTCTAAGCTTGATAAACAAGCTAACAAATTCGGACTCTAGGCCCATATTTCGACCACCCTATGACCCATTCAACCCAATTACACAATCATAACCCAATTACATTTTAACTAGCCCAACATTGATTCTAATGCAAAAGCCTTATAAAATTCTAGACTCTACAATCTTCCCCTAGGCTTTAGCATTACACCGTCTTCACATTCTGAACTTCTTTGACAGATTCACTGTCGCTGGATCATACCACAACTCTTTCGCCACGATCTCAGCTACGGCTCGAGTATAACACTTGGCATATTCTTCAGTATCCTGATTACACTCAATCTGATGCTTGGCTAGTACCATTATGTCCTTCTTGTGAAACCTCATCAAATCATGAACTTCCATGACATCAATTGTCTTTGATTTGCAGAGAATTTTGGCTTCACCAGAATAATCACTATACGCCCAAGTTTGAAAATCATGCAAGCAGTCTTCAGGATGTCTCATCGGCAGAGGTATTATCTTTGTCTTGTCTATTGGTGGATACAGAACATTTGTGAACTTCTTTGCTGGAACACTCTCCTTACCTGGGATATTCTTCTTTCTGTCCCATTTGAATACACCCCTGTACTTCTTCACATAAGATTTCTTGTGAGGAAAATCTTCAAACCTCTTGAACTTGCTTCGCACAGCATTCTCCAGCTTCTTGTAAAAATACTTCGCTTGCTCATTGTTTGATGGATTTGAGAATGGTGCCTGGTAAAGCATTGTCAGATCTACATTCGTCCAGGAGTAAAACTGGGTCCAGCTCTTGTAGTATTCCAATGGATACTAACCCTTTCTTCTTACAACGAACATATTCTTCTCTCCATCAAACATCCATGCTTTGATATCTGCATTAATCCCTTGCTTATCATGATAATGCTCTCCCAACTGGATTAGATACCTTTCAGGAGGATAGGCAAATGTCTGAGCCTCCCATCCTCCGTCAAACTCAGAAGCTGGTACTGTCATATAATCTCTATCCCGAGTATCTTTATCTTCACCGGAGGCTTCAGGTAATACAGTCTGAGTTTCCTTAGGGACATCTGCCTCAAAGTCAAATACTGGTGATTGTGAGGAATCACCTGCACCTGAACTTCCTTCTGTGGTACCTGGATCACCCTTATCACCTTGACTATGGTCGAACCTGCTTGATCTATCCGAGTTAAGCTGCTTGATCAGCTTGTGAAGATCTCTGAATTGTCTGGTAAACTCTCGGTTTATCTTCTGCTGATTTTCCAACTCAGTGTTGTGGATCTTCTGAACATCAATCAAGTCTCCAATTACCTCACTTTGGCTGCATTCTGGGCAGACCTTCTATTTCTTCTCTAAGTTCCTTTTCCAGTCTGTATTCAGGGGTTTCTACTGCTTTCCCCTTTTCTTGGGTTGTGGGTTGAGAAGATGATTGACCAACACTAGAACTTGTGACTGGTGGCACATGAGAATCTAATCTTCTTCTCCTAGGGTCACAAGGGCCTTCTCTATGGTGTTGTGTAGCAATCGACTCAGTCTCAGTCATTTCTTCAGTAACAGAAGCACTGAGGGGAGGATCCTCTGTGGCTTTCCGTTTTCAAATCAGTGGCGTCTCAGCAGTTTCAGTCTCAACTTCCTCAAGATTGATGTCATCCAGATATGTGTCATAATTGATTCTATCTTCACCTTCAAAATTTAGTGCACCAATCTGCACGTCTTCCAAATCAAAGTCTTCCCAGTCTGAACTATCTGTGAGTTCATGAACAGGCTTCTTGGAGGCAGGCACATTATGTTCTTCATCAATGACTGCATTTCTGTGCACAGGAACCTCTTCTCTTGCTATCTCAGCAAATTCCCCAATTTTGTCACCAAATGGCATCTGATCAGTCAGTTTCTTCTTCGGGTTGATCATAAGAAAGACCTCAATGCCCATAGGCTTTGTATCATGAGTGTCATTTGTCTTCCTCAGAGCCGGATATCTAGAATCCAGAACTAGCTGAATGAATCTCGGAACAGCTGCAAACTTCTTATCTCTGGTCACTACAGCTTTCACATCATCAAAAATCAACCTGGACCAGTTGAATCGAACCCCTCTAACCAGTGACACCATAGCATGGGTGTGCACCTGGTTCAGTTGATCAGTTGAGCTCTTCTTTGCAATTACACATTTCTGCAAATAATGGGCCAACATCCTCCAGTATGGTGGAAGAAGAGCCTTCATTGTGGGAGGAGAAATTGTGAGGTAACCCATTTCCTTCAGACACTGGGACACCATTTCTTTATCCAGAGCGATAGGATCAGCAGCAACATCTTTCAGTCTGAGGGCTTGTCTGAAATTTTCTTCAGTCAACACAATTTATGTTGCTTGTATCTTTGCCAGTATCTGCTTTCCATCATCAGAGATGTATGCTGTCTTCCAAAATTCTTGTTGCATACGTTTGTAGATGACTGGGTTTGCT
>JBCNJP010000242.1:50000-73621 GCA_039602395.1 Deinandra increscens subsp. villosa | reverse complement strand
AAATCCATCCATAATGAAAATCCATGCCATTTTAGTCATTTTAGGGTTTTAAATGTATTTTGGTGATTTGATGATGAAAACCCATGTTCTAAGACCAAAAATCAAGTCCAAATACTTTCTGGTTTATTTATTATTAAATAAGTATATTCAAAACCCAAATTTTGGTAAAATAATTGAATAATTACCAAAAATATATAGATTTTGGAATAAACTTAGGGTTTTATTCATAATATGATATTATGACATTCTTGAAAATACAAAGCCTTGGTTTTGTGTCGTTTATCCAGTTTTGACAAAACAATGACTTGAAAACCCTAATTTAAGCATAAATATTAAATAAATATCAAAACAATTCATAAAATTATAAAAACTTAGGGTTTTATTCATTACGATATATTATAATATTCTTCAAAATATTAAACCTTAATTCAATATCTTTTACTCGATTTGGGCAGAACAACGACCCGAAAACCCTAATTTTGGCACATTTTTATATAAAATACCAAATGATTAGATATCATGAAATTAATTTAGGGGTTCTTTAATATATGTTAAAACATAATAACCTTCAAAAATTCGGACCCTAACTCCAACCCAATAATCCAAAATTAAGGATTTATCTCAAGAACCCTAATTTTGACGTGAATTTAAAAAGCATACTTAGAATTCGAATTTGGAAAAACTGAAAGAGGTTATTGTTAATCATACCTAGAGGAGCTTGACTGCTGAAATCTAGCTTCAAAGTCGAAACGAGGAGCTCGTATTGAGCGGATGAAGATCTCGGCCAGAAATGGGGTTTTTGATGTGAATTTGAGTGAATTGGTGAGTTTAGATGATGATTTGATCGAGTATTTATAGTGTTTAGGGGCGTCTTTAGGTGCCTACACGTCCCATGGTGATAATCCAGGCGAAAACAGCACGTAGATCGATCAAACTTAAGCAACAAGTTTGAAAACGTGGCTAAAAAACGAGCTGATCTCGTTTCTGTTGACCAGAGGTCAACGCGTGTCGCGAGAGGGGGACCAGGGCTTTCGCGTACCGCGACTAAGTATCAGGTAATGACTGTGACATCCGAGAATTCCAAGGTTGACTTCCGTTAGACAATTCCGTTAGTTACGTTATAAGTGTTAACTTAGTAACTAATGCTTAACTAGGCCGAATACGTCCACGACCTTTGGTTGATCACCAAACTCGCCCATATGTGTTATGTGTTCATTTACTTATAGTCATTATGTGCAATGTGATTTAAATACATGATTTAGTATTGTGAATAGCTTGACAACCCATGAACTGTACTTATCTTGCTTAAAATGTAAACTAGTCACTTTTGGGTTTCCAGCGAAACTACCGGGCGAAACTATAGTGTCGCCCGGCTAGTCTACCCTCTGACTACCAGAGCCAGTTTCGCTTGGCCAGCGAAACTAGCCAGCGAAACTAGGCCCTGATATATAATGACATAAAACCCTAGGTATCACATTCTTGCCTCATTTCATACAAAACACACACACACTCTCCTGAGATATTCTGGACCAGCTGATTCCAGCCAAGAACCATCAAGGAACCATCATCTTATCTCATCCATTTGGCCCTAGATCGAATCGTGAGTCCCCAAAACCATTCTTTATGCATTTATATGTGTTCTCTTGGTGTTTACTTTAAAGCATGACCAAACCTCCATGGAATCACTTGATCTTCTGATATATTGCTTAGGATTGCTAGATCTGTTATAAAGTTTATAACTTTACGTGTGAAATCCATCCATAATGAAAATCCATGCCATTTTAGTCATTTTAGGGTTTTAAATGTATTTTGGTGATTTGATGATGAAAACCCATGTTCTAAGACCAAAAATCAAGTCCAAATACTTTCTGGTTTATTTATTATTAAATAAGTATATTCAAAACCCAAATTTTGGTAAAATAATTGAATAATTACCAAAACTATATAGATTTTGGAATAAACTTAGGGTTTTATTCATAATATGATATTATGACATTCTTGAAAATACAAAGCCTTGGTTTTGTGTCGTTTATCCAGTTTTGACAAAACAATGACTTGAAAACCCTAATTTAAGCATAAATATTAAATAAATATCAAAACAATTCATAAAATTATAAAAACTTAGGGTTTTATTCATTACGATATATTATAATATTCTTCAAAATATTAAACCTTAATTCAATATCTTTTACTCGATTTGGGCAGAACAACGACCCGAAAACCCTAATTTTGGCACATTTTTATATAAAATACCAAATGATTAGATATCATGAAATTAATTTAGGGGTTCTTTAATATATGTTAAAACATAATAACCTTCAAAAATTCGGACCCTAACTCCAACCCAATAATCCAAAATTAAGGATTTATCTCAAGAACCCTAATTTTGACGTGAATTTAAAAAGCATACTTAGAATTCAAATTTGGAAAAACTGAAAGAGGTTATTGTTAATCATACCTAGAGGAGCTTGACTGCTGAAATCTAGCTTCAAAGTCGAAACGAGGAGCTCGTATTGAGCGGATGAAGATCTCGGCCAGAAATGGGGTTTTTGATGTGAATTTGAGTGAATTGGTGAGTTTAGATGATGATTTGATCGAGTATTTATAGTGTTTAGGGGCGTCTTTAGGTGCCTACACGTCCCATGGTGATAATCCAGGCGAAAACAGCACGTAGATCGATCAAACTTAAGCAACAAGTTTGAAAACGTGGCTAAAAAACGAGCTGATCTCGTTTCTGTTGACCAGAGGTCAACGCGTGTCGCGAGAGGGGGACCAGGGCTTTCGCGTACCGCGACTAAGTATCAGGTAATGACTGTGACATCCGAGAATTCCAAGGTTGACTTCCGTTAGACAATTCCGTTAGTTACGTTATAAGTGTTAACTTAGTAACTAATGCTTAACTAGGCCGAATACGTCCACGACCTTTGGTTGATCACCAAACTCGCCCATATGTGTTATGTGTTCATTTACTTATAGTCATTATGTGCAATGTGATTTAAATACATGATTTAGTATTGTGAATAGCTTGACAACCCATGAACTGTACTTATCTTGCTTAAAATGTAAACTAGTCACTTTTGGGTTTCCAGCGAAACTACCGGGCGAAACTATAGTGTCGCCCGGCTAGTCTACCCTCTGACTACCAGAGCCAGTTTCGCTTGGCCAGCGAAACTAGCCAGCGAAACTAGGCCCTGATATATAATGACATAAAACCCTAGGTATCACATTCTTGCCTCATTTCATACAAAACACACACACACTCTCCTGAGATATTCTGGACCAGCTGATTCCAGCCAAGAACCATCAAGGAACCATCATCTTATCTCATCCATTTGGCCCTAGATCGAATCGTGAGTCCCCAAAACCATTCTTTATGCATTTATATGTGTTCTCTTGGTGTTTACTTTAAAGCATGACCAAACCTCCATGGAATCACTTGATCTTCTGATATATTGCTTAGGATTGCTAGATCTGTTATAAAGTTTATAACTTTACGTGTGAAATCCATCCATAATGAAAATCCATGCCATTTTAGTCATTTTAGGGTTTTAAATGTATTTTGGTGATTTGATGATGAAAACCCATGTTCTAAGACCAAAAATCAAGTCCAAATACTTTCTGGTTTATTTATTATTAAATAAGTATATTCAAAACCCAAATTTTGGTAAAATAATTGAATAATTACCAAAACTATATAGATTTTGGAATAAACTTAGGGTTTTATTCATAATATGATATTATGACATTCTTGAAAATACAAAGCCTTGGTTTTGTGTCGTTTATCCAGTTTTGACAAAACAATGACTTGAAAACCCTAATTTAAGCATAAATATTAAATAAATATCAAAACAATTCATAAAATTATAAAAACTTAGGGTTTTATTCATTACGATATATTATAATATTCTTCAAAATATTAAACCTTAATTCAATATCTTTTACTCGATTTGGGCAGAACAACGACCCGAAAACCCTAATTTTGGCACATTTTTATATAAAATACCAAATGATTAGATATCATGAAATTAATTTAGGGGTTCTTTAATATATGTTAAAACATAATAACCTTCAAAAATTCGGACCCTAACTCCAACCCAATAATCCAAAATTAAGGATTTATCTCAAGAACCCTAATTTTGACGTGAATTTAAAAAGCATACTTAGAATTCGAATTTGGAAAAACTGAAAGAGGTTATTGTTAATCATACCTAGAGGAGCTTGACTGCTGAAATCTAGCTTCAAAGTCGAAACGAGGAGCTCGTATTGAGCGGATGAAGATCTCGGCCAGAAATAGGGTTTTTGATGTGAATTTGAGTGAATTGGTGAGTTTAGATGATGATTTGATCGAGTATTTATAGTGTTTAGGGGCGTCTTTAGGTGCCTACACGTCCCATGGTGATAATCCAGGCGAAAACAGCATGTAGATCGATCAAACTTAAGCAACAAGTTTGAAAACGTGGCTAAAAAACGAGCTGATCTCGTTTCTGTTGACCAGAGGTCAACGCGTGTCGCGAGAGGGGGACCAGGGCTGTCGCGTACCGCGACTAAGTATCAGGTAATGACTGTGACATCCGAGAATTCCAAGGTTGACTTCCGTTAGACAATTCCGTTAGTTACGTTATAAGTGTTAACTTAGTAACTAATGCTTAACTAGGCCGAATACGTCCACGACCTTTGGTTGATCACCAAACTCGCCCATATGTGTTATGTGTTCATTTACTTATAGTCATTATGTGCAATGTGATTTAAATACATGATTTAGTATTGTGAATAGCTTGACAACCCATGAACTGTACTTATCTTGCTTAAAATGTAAACTAGTCACTTTTGGGTTTCCAGCGAAACTACCGGGCGAAACTATAGTGTCGCCCGGCTAGTCTACCCTCTGACTACCAGAGCCAGTTTCGCTTGGCCAGCGAAACTAGCCAGCGAAACTAGGCCCTGATATATAATGACATAAAACCCTAGGTATCACATTCTTGCCTCATTTCATACAAAACACACACACACTCTCCTGAGATATTCTGGACCAGCTGATTCCAGCCAAGAACCATCAAGGAACCATCATCTTATCTCATCCATTTGGCCCTAGATCGAATTGTGAGTCCCCAAAACAATTCTTTATGCATTTATATGTGTTCTCTTGGTGTTTACTTTAAAGCATGACCAAACCTCCATGGAATCACTTGATCTTCTGATATATTGCTTAGGATTGCTAGATCTGTTATAAAGTTTATAACTTTACGTGTGAAATCCATCCATAATGAAAATCCATGCCATTTTAGTCATTTTAGGGTTTTAAATGTATTTTGGTGATTTGATGATGAAAACCCATGTTTAAGGTGTTAAAGCTTACTGATTTATGTTGGTAAATGATTATGCATGCTAGATATTGAATTACATGAAAAATGAAAGCTGTTAGATTGATTTTTAGGCTGATTTGTGAGTTTTTCGCGACCAGCGAAACTGTACTGTTCTCTGGGCGAAACTATGTAGCGAAACTATGTATATCTTCATCCAGCGACACTATGTAGCGAAACTGTAGTGTCGCCGGGTAAACCAACCAGACCAGCTCGAGCGAATCTACCGAGCGAAATTCCCTGAACGAAAGTTCAAACCAGTTTCGGGCGAAACTAGGCTAGCGAAACTGTGCCAACAGTTTCGAGCGAAACTAGCCTAGCGAAACTGTGTCATCGGGTATTGCCTAGCGAAAGTGCTGCCCGTGCACACAGCGAAACTGACTAGCGAAACTGCTAGCGAAACTGAGACCAGAATCCAAACTTGTACAATTTACTTGAATGTTATGCCATGACTTACATGATTATGCCATGATGATACATGCTTTGATTTCTGATGTATATGAACCCTTGTTTATGATCAACCATCGGTGTCGTGTGTCTGTATGTCGAGTCATAGTTCCAACGTGCTATGTTATGGGCCATAGTGACGTTAAGTAAAGGTTAGACACAAAACTAATACTTAAGACCTAAACGTGTTCATAGGTCTTCGATAAGCAATACTTGGATTATTAGCAAGTGTAGCAGTGCAACCAAAGGTGAGTGTCACTAACCCGATTACCGTGAACCCGTTTGGGGTCACACCGAATAACTAAATAAAAACAATGCTGACAACTTCGAGAGTGCTAGGCACCTCCCTGATAAACTTGAAAACTTGGAGTGCTCGGCACCCACTTGATGAACTTGAAGTGCTTTATGGGAAGCACTTGTGAATTTACTTAAACAACTATTTCTGAAACGAAACTGAAAACACTTTTGAGATTCATGAGAATCCGGTAAACCTTTTTAATATGGCTAGCGTAGGTTAAAGTCTAAACCACATGATATCACATGATTTCTAAGGATGCCTTGAAACTTAAAAGTCCTCAACTAAATTGTACCATTAATTGTAAAGCGATGGGATGTTGGGTAGATCTACTGGAGTTTGACAAACTCCGCCCCGTGGCACGGGGAGTGCACGGAGGTACAATATCAGCCTATCTGACCGTGATCCCGAGAGGACACGGGGGAGGCAAATCCGCGATGACGTAGGTCCGCAGTTCTGATGGCACGGCCACTACAATAATTTATGGTCAGCTTTGGTACAAACTTCCTTAGTGCATGGAAAAACGGATTAGCTACCCGCGATATCGGTTGAGCACTTTAACTATACAAAACTAGTACATACCCGATAACGTAGGTTACGGACAATACTTTTACTATACCGCGATACTATGATTTTGGTCATTACAAAGCATTGTTTTTCACGAATAAATATTACTTAAAGTATATGTTGATACGTTTATGATTATGAGACCGGGCCACTGCGTGACAACCCCACTGTGAACTCACCAACCGTTAGGTTGACACTTGCGTGGTTTAAACTTTTCCAGATCGCTGAAGAGTATCCGGAGCAGGTTGACACGGCACAAGAAGATGTTTATTTTTATTTAAACTAAACTTGGGAATTTAAAACAATGTTTATGTAAAGCACGTGGTTAGTGCTAAAGATAATGTTTTCCGCTGCGTACTGTTAACTGTTTTATTATTAATGTTTGGACTTTACTCTGATTCGTTTAGTATTTGTAACTAATGGTTGTGGTCCTGGTCTTGTCGCACCCCTTAACGGTATGAACTCTGTTAGTGGTTAATTTGGGGGTGTGACAATGACAGTTATGGTCCCTCTAGTTTATATTTACATTTTAAGCCCCAGATTTCTCCGAAACTGTTATTTTATGCACCAAATCATTATAAAACATGTTTATAAAAGTTTTTAAGGCTCGGAACATGCTCGATGATATACGGATACGTGCGTTTTATAACTTTCAATAAATTGCATATTTAGTCCCTCAACTTTTGTTTTATGTGATTTATCTTTGTATCCTTCGATGTAATCAATGTTTTAGACTTAACATGATATTAGAATACTTTCTTAAGATTTATAAGGCTCGGGATACGTTAAAAGAGGTATAAAATATATAATTTATATATATTTACTTATATATTATTTGTTAAAAATAATGAAAATTTACCAAAATTCATTAGAATTCATCATAATTCACCATATTGATTTGGGATATAGAATTCATTATATATAATGTTAGGGAATAATAAAATGAGAATTTTTGGAATGTACGAACGCCCGGTTAATACCGAAATCGCATGAAAACTCGTATTTTTGCTATTTTTGTTTTAAACCGCGAACTTTTGCGAAGCTTCATATATATTTACTTGTGTGTATGACTAGTATTACCCACAAGTATTGTACATATTTAAAATGCTAGAGTTTTCTGGTTTTGCATAAATAACAAAAACGATCGAGTTATAGATTCAATTTGCGATAAATTGAAACATCGAATATCACGAATATTGTGGTTAAAGGATTTAATCATAGAATAAATGAAATAACAATATAAGATGTGAAATGATTCTTTATTGATTATCAACCATGATAGAAAACGGGTCGGGTATTTACAAATGGATTAACCGAAGTGTTACACTAACGATCCTAGAAGTCTTCGTCTTGGCATTTAACTGATGGGGTCTACGTGAATAGAGGCAACAAAAATCACAGTGTGTAGCCGGTTCTATCTGTCATTTACAACCTTCCACCATGGTTGTGTATGAAATGAAAGTTCATCAAGCTTTCATTATTAATATCGGGAGCGCCTGGAAACGATATTCATGAGTTTTTAGAACCATTGATTGATGACTTAGAGCTGCTATTTGAGGCAGGCGTGGAAACATATGATGCGTATGCGGAAGAACGGCTTACTATGTGTGTAGTTGTTTATGGACGATTAATGATTACCCTGCACTTGGTACACTTTGTGGTTGCCCGTACAATGGATTCAATGGTTGTGTGGTATGTTCAAAACAAACTAAATGTTATAGGCTTCCTTTCTCATCCAAGCAGTGTTATGCTGGTCACAGAAGATATCTACCACCTACGCATGCCTTCCGAAAGCAAATAGAGGCCTTCGATGGTAAACAAGAGTTGGAAGTTGCTGCAGATCCTATGACCAGGGAACAGATATACGACGAAGTTCGACATAGCAGGAATAAATGCGGAAAAGGATTAAGGTGTACTGATTCAGAAATCCTAGAGACCTTAACCGAAAGAGGGGGGAAGATTAATAAGAGAAAAAAGAAACAACAAAGAAAAGCCAAAATATTGGAAGAAATTTAATATATGGTTTCGAAGACTTAGATATTGGAGGCATAATAGTGTCCAACATTGCATTGATTTCATGCATATTGAAAAGAATGTGGCTGAGAGTCTTGTTGGAACTCTGCTCAACCTTCCCGGAAAGAAAAAGGATGGACTGGATGTTATAAAGGATCTGAACTTTTTGGGGTTAAGACCAGAGTTGCAGCCTAAACAGAACAAGAACAACACAGTACTTCCTGCAGCGTGTTACACGTTACAAAAGATGAAAAGGAAAAGTTTTGTGACACGTTATATAACTTGAAGGTTCCACAAGGCTATTGTTCTAACTTTTCTAGTTTGGTTAGTTTAAAGGACAAGAAACTTATGTGGCTCAAGTCACATGATTATCATATGCTAATGCAACAGTTTCCGCCGATTGCAATCTGGTCAATCATGCCTGAACCAACAAGATATGATATTATCAGGCTTCATTTTTTTTCAAATCAATATGCAGCAAAGAGATCAATGTCGAAGAACTCGATAAGTTATAAGCAGATCTTTGTGAGACACTATGCCTGCTTAAGATATATATCTCTGTAACACCCCAAAATTTTATGACTTAAATTATATACGTGTGCTATATTTGTTAAGTAGCTGAAATATATGTGATATAATATATATACGTATAATAAAGAAATGTCACGATTCGCGTATGAATATTCGACACGACATTCGAGGAAACGTTAAGTGACGAATTTATAGAATATAGTAGATGACGACAAATGAAGATCGTAGGCGCAAACGGTTCTCAAATCCAAATTGTAACGAAGCGGGAAAACGTAAAATAGTGATTTGGGCCCGGTTTGTAATAAACCGAATTTAAGCACGAACGTCACGAAAATAGCACCGAGGCGAAAGTAGAATATCAGGTATTGTTAAATACTTGATTTATAATCGTTATAAAATATAATTAATTATTATTATAAAGTATTTTAGTCGAGAAGATATATTCGGCATGTGAAACGGCCACAGTCGCAACGCTGATTAGGCGCGCTTTTTACCGCGTAATAAATAAACGCTCACTAGTTAAGTTTTTAACCGAAGAATAAATATAACGATTATATTTATTGGACTCCCGTAATATTTTAGATGTTAGGAAATTTTTATGAACCAATTACTCAATATTAAATTATTTAGCAGGTTCAAAATACGGGGTATAATACCTACTTATTAAATAGTAGACCTTATTACTTTAAAATATCTAAACCTAAATTTTTGTTATTGTATATATATACAATCCAAAACTTTGCCTATGATTTCACGCCAAAGTTAATAAATACCATTCTACATATATACTGAGCATTCAGAAAATTTAACAAAGGAAGACATAGCTCAGATGGTCGGGATACTCTATTTGTTTGTATTTGGCCGGGTTCAAGTCTTTCATAACCAATTTTTTGAAGAAGTTTTTTTTTTTAATTTATTTATTTTTTTTAAAGTTTTTAACTCCCAGTTCACGCGTTTCTCCTACGTCTTCCTAACTTTCATAGCCCAACACATTCAGCCTCTGCAACATCTATCTTTGTTATGCTGTCCATCTCTCCTTTTCTCAAACCAGTGTCGATTTCATGCGCTTCTTCTGAAGGTTAGGGTTCTCCTCTTCTCAAACCAGTCTTCGATTTGATGCGCTTCTTCTAAAGGTTAGGGTTCTTGCTTATGCAAATTTTTAATTTTTACTACTCTAACCTGCGTCTGTGTAACATGATTCACTTTTAGGTTTTTTCTTCAATTTTTTCCTAAATTTTGGGTTTAGGTTGTGTATGTAGTTGTAATCTATAGAACTTCTTTAGATTGCGATTGAATGCAAACCCAAAATTTGTTTTTACTTGCTTAACCCTTTTTTTGTTTCATTTAGAAGTTCAGTTCAGAAATTGTTGGTTTTAGCTTCAATTTTGCCCTAGATTTTGGGTTTAGGTTGTATATGTACCATTGTACCTGCAATTTACAGAATTTATTTTCGTTATGATTTATCGCAAAGCCAAACTTAGTTTTTACTTGGTTACTTTTTTTATGGTAGATTTATATGATGAGGAGATGCTCTGTACAAGGCTTTATTTTGTAGTTGAACATTTCTTTTCAAGCTAGCCACAATATCCTACAGGTATAAACTTTTCACAATAGTTTAATCATTAGACAGATGCATACTTAGAGGCAGCGCTGGAAGAGGATTTGTAAAAAAATATAATGTTACAAAAACATAAACAATGAGGACAACAGGGAAAAAAATGGATGCGTGTTTGCAGAGGCAAAAAAAAAAAATTAGCATCATGAATTTAGAAATATTTGTACATAGGTAGTAAGGACTAAGGAGTAAAAAAAATTGTGAGATACAAAAGGTTTCAGTATAATTTGTACCTTAAGAATTATTGAATGGTTTAAGTTCAGATAAGATTTCAAAGTTCAAATCAATATAAAATGGATAGTAAGCCTTTATTTGTACCTTAAGAATTATTGAATGGTTTAAGTTCAGATAAGATTTTAAAGTTCAAATCAATATATACAGTAGGTATTAAAACCTTCTTACTATGAAAATAATCTCATGGAAATCATCTGAACCAATTTAGAAAATATAAACAAATATAGATATATGAATTATGAGGATATCAGTATAGGACATGTAATGAGTTCAAATAAACTTATACATATGATTATATGAACACTTGGGAATATCATTCATTGATGTGTAGAATCATTTCCATTTGAACCCATTACATATGTATGATGCATATGGGTTATAGAAGACATATATGTAACTGATATATAGTAAATTAAACTATACGTATGAAGGATACATACATGTTTATAAGGAATTTAAATTTTTTCAGTTTTATGAGCTCAAATTAAATTATACAGATGAAAAAATGGGGGATATCAGTATAGGACATATATAGGCCTAGGTTAGGATATTCCAAATGTTTCTATTCTAAAAGAAGGTTATATGTAAAAATTTGTGTGGATGTTCACTTGACTATGACCTGATTTGTTCGAATAGATAATTTTTTTCTTATACAAATGAGTTTTTATTTTATTTTTTTAAATTTGAAGCGTCATACAATAGTACATCTGCTATAATTTCATTATATGGCTGAAACTACAGAAATACAAATCACTCTGACAGACAAGGATTAATATATATTTTAATGGTCCATTTTGAAGGATTAATATTAATTGTATTACTTTTTATGATGAATTTACTATTGCGTTCTGCTATATTAATTGTATTTTATTTTGAAAAAAAATATTACCATATATTATTAGGACATGTACCATATTCTAATACTAATCGACATAGTTGCTACATAAATCTTTTGGCATCTTAGTTCATGTGTACAATTTCTGTTTTTTCAGTAACTTCACCCCCCTTTGATGAAACATATAAGTAATTGGTTAAATAACTTCATTACATAAAAAAGCATTGTTTTAGTGAATCACAAAAAGCACCACCCAACCCACCCAAATCCACTCATACAAACATCATCATCATTCCTTTGTAGAAATGATGTTTTTTTCATTTAAATATGTAAATAGGCCTTCTGTATAATATTTCCTGAATTATATTTACATTAATATCTCAAGAATCCCGCATCTCTTAAACGATTATTTCCTTTCGATCGAATGTGTATCTTCTCCCACTAAAGATCACTTGAATCGTTATACAGCTTCCTGAGGTAATTTTCATTTTTAGGTTTCTAATTCCTTCGAAAGTCCTCACCGCCTTCCATGTTTCAGTCGGACACTTCTCTTAACCTTTATAGGACCCCTAATTGCTTTCTCTATAGTATTCATACTTGATATCTTATTTTGTCGACTTCTTTGTTTTTTCTTACTTGAATTAGACTCCAAAATATGTTTCTGATTTCTCTGCTTACAGGAATTTGGTGATGTTATTCCCGTAATGAATTTCTTTTCATTTGTTTTCTTTAAATTGAAACACTTCTTTACAATTCCAATGCTTTACCTTGCATGCATAAACTTTCATTATAGGAAGTTGTTCAGCTGGAATTAGGATGTTGGGATTTGAAAGTTTCTGAAATAACATTCTTCATTCTCATTTTTGTTTGTTATTTACTGTTGATATAGGAAACATTCCTTTCTTTACAAATGCTTTACAACTTAATTATCTCTTCACTATTTTTATTTTAGGGAAACCAGATACTTTATTTATTACAGTTGTGTTCTGTTTGTATTGTGTATAATATTTGGCAGCCATTCAAGTAAGTGCATATGCAGCAAAAAAAGTAGTTATCCGGAATAATAATCAAATACAGAAGAACCAGCATATGGGTGCATGTATATGGGCATTTATTTCAAAAATATACCATCTTAATAAGATTTGTAAGATGACTTTCAAAGAATCTAAGGTATAAAGAGATATGAACGTTTTTTGGGGTAGCAAATATTATGAGTATATTGACTAACATAGTCACCGTTTACAGATTAAATAACTGCTTATTTTAATCATTGTCTAATCTTTGCAGACGCCGCTTCCTCAGATGCTAAGGGCACACGTTGATTGGAATAATGTTCTCAGTATATTTGCACTTATTTGATCAAATTTTGTTTGTAAAATAGTCTATGTGATCCACTCAGTAAGGAGTTCTTTTGTTTTTGTTATGTAAAATATGTGTGCCCTAACTTATAAACCTCTATATATTCATTTTTAGTTTCCAGTTTTCTAATATACCCTGGGTAACCCCGCGGCAACGAGCGGTTGATCTCTAGTTTGTATACATACGTATACACCTTAAGAAGTTAACAGCTTTCCTTGTTTTACTTTGTCCTTACGATTCAAATAAAACTTGTACTATATAGTTTCATGCACACACAATTCACAATTAAAAACAGAAAACGACAAAAAAGAAATTAAAAGAGAAGAATGAGAGAGTACAGTGAACCGTACCCTCCCCCTTTCTTGTTCCTTCGACGCCGGCAATACCCAGCCACTCTTTCTCTCGATTTTCCGGCAGCCGGCCCTCCGGCGAACCTCCGAACAGCAGCAGCCGAGCCTCCATTCCCCGACGACAGCCTCCACCCTTAGTTCCCTAGTCGAACCCAGCAATCCAACCCCTTCTTCTTCGTATCCGGCGACCGGTAGGATGGCGGGAATGGTGGGGAACCGCCGGGCAGCGGTGGCAGTTGGTTGTAGGTGACGGACGGCGGACGGTGGTGGTCTTACAACAATACAAAAGTAGCAGAAGCCTCGATGAAGATGACGATGTTATAAAATTCGGTTATTATTTCGGCAAAGTTCGGTTGATGATTCGGTCACGCTCGGTTGGCGAAAAGTGAAAACGACGACGACGGTGAACAGCCGGGATGGCGGAGAATGGTTGCAGTGATCGACGGTCGTTGGCGGTGGTCCACGGTGACGGCAAACGGGGCGTAAAATAGTAACTATAATAAAACCCGTCTTCACTTTCGGTCAATGTTTCGGTGGCGTAACGAGGTCCAAACGACAAACCGAAAACGGGGAAATACTCGTGACGAGATAATAGTCGGGAAGGACTATTCGTTTGTCAAGAACGTACAACTTTATTATTTTGGTTATTTTAGACTCGTTTCATGACCCGTCAAAGAGGTAATCATGTTATATTATTTTTTATCATCTCAACTATTCGATTAAAGTTTATAAAGTCGGTTAAATGATATAAATATATATTTAAAAGGAATAAATATATATAATTATTAATCAGTTTTATTTAAATAAAATTGATTAAAAGAAAAGATTTAAATATTAAATATATATATATATATATATATAAATATATATATTTAATATAAAAGTTAACGATAATTATAAAGTAATTATCGGGTTAGAGAATGTTAATATATATATTGAAAAATATATATAAAGTGTTAATGTTAAAATTAGGGTTTTCTAGACACTGTTCTATCAAAACCGAGCAAACGGTAATGAACCAAGCTTTGAAATTTTAAAGCATGTTATGAAATGTTATAACAGATAATACCCTAAGTCAGTTTTGAATAAAAATGGATTTTGATAAAGAAATGAGAAAAACGAGAAATTAGGGTTTCGGAATATGATTGTTTAAAATAAAATAATCCGAAGGGTATGAAGACTTGATTTTTGACATGGAATTGTGTTTATATATATAATAAGTATATATAAAGTTAAAATGGATAAATGATAAAGTATTTCAAATACCGAGTTAATCGGATATTTAGAAGTTCACGCGGACTGGAAGGGTAGACGCCTGTACACTGGGATTTCTGGCAAAAGCGAGGGTGTCGCATAAATCCCAACTGGGAAATGGCATCCCTCACTGGGCGATCCCGGAGTGAGCGTTTACTTATAGGAATGCGTGTCTTCATATTATTAACGAAAGAAAAGGATAACGGCCCAAAGGGCATTTTGGTCATTTTGACATCTAAAAGGAATAAACTTAATAACAAAGTATTATTAAGTTAATGAAGTATTAAAATAAACATAGGAAGTGTTTATTATATTAAACCTTGCGTTAACGCCGTACAATACGCAATTAGGTTTAATTGGAAGGCATTGCGGAGACTTTCTCTGAATTAACTGCTTAAGAGAATAAGGTGAGTTCTATGAGCCCACTTTTAAATGTTTTAATATTTTCGGGCCTGATATACATGCAATGATATATATATTCAACTGTTCACTTAAAAAGTATCTGAGATGCCTTTACTTGTTTTGTGTTGATACACATATAATACTTATAACTGTTTTATAGTTATTATTACATGTTATTACTTTTTCGGGAAGGTTATAATAAACGGGTAATATAAAGGATGAAACTTTTATATAAAGCTTTGAGAAATAAAAAAAATGTGAATGTTTGGTCTAAGCCTATGTATAGGACTAAGCGTCGGGTAAATATGATCTTATTAGCCTTGTTATGCAAGACCCATAACATTATATTTACACTTATTTCCATATACGGGTAATGGACTGGTGTTGAAAAGGTTATGAGTCCAAATACAAGAGTTATTTAAATGGACTTTTGAAAAGGATGAAAAGGTTTAAAAGGTTGAAAAGGTTTTAATCTAAGCAGATATTGTCTAGAGAAAGGGAAAAGGTGGTTATACAATCAGAAGCGGGGGATGACGGTTCCCCGGGGTAACGACGGTTACTCTATGAAAGGTTTCGGGTGGCGACGGTTGCCCGAGGAACTAACGTGGTTCCAATAGACAATGCTTAGTAGAATGAATGGCTAAATGTTTTGGTATAATTATGTTACGTCTTATACCTGATAAAGGATAAATGTTTTGGTATAACTCTGTTATGTTTTATACCTGATAAATGTTCATAAAGAAGGGGTCGTTAGGCCCAAATGTTTGAGGTAAACCTTTCAAGGAAAGGTAAAGTTTTAGAATACTTAGAACTCACCAGCGTAAGCTGACCTTTAAAAGCATGTATGTCAGGTATCGGTGATGTTTAAAGTAGCAAGGGAAGGGCTCTAGCAAGGGCAGATTAGATGGGCAAGCTATCAGGAAAGACTCGGTAGTAGACTGGCATAGCTATAGATAAGATCTAGTTATAGATTATGTTGTTATCTTCCTTACTGTTGTAACTTGATATATATATAAATGAAAAGTTTTTAATTTCCGCTGCTTAGTTATCTCTGTTGTACCATGTGTTCATGAGTAAATCCGACACGTGACCCCTCCTGGAGCCAAGACTAGGAGTGGGCGTCACAAGTTGGTATCAGAGCCTTGGTTTAAGAGATTTAGATACTAGCACGGTATCTAGACTTAAACTAGGACTCTTAGTAAACAAAGTAAGGTAAGATAGGGAATGTAAATGCCAGTCAGGATAGTCATGCCCATAGGAAAAGGTTGCACCAGGAACATAGGAGGTAGGACTTAGGGTATGCAAGTGCGGAGAATACCCGATTGCAATTAGCTACTGCAAATTTGGTATTTTACCCAAATGAACATATCATAGGTTCTAACTGTTGTGTGGCCTAGTGCGGGGTAGGTAAATTGACAGTGAGATACGTGGTAAATAAATTGTAAGAATGCCTAGAGAAAGGTAGTTTTAAAGAACCGGTTTTAAAATTTCCGGAATAGTACGAACACCAGGGATAACTGTGATGAGAATAACTGGGTTTTGAACGCATCATAATTATATAAGTGCACGTATATAATTATCATGAATTCAAAATTTGGAGACTTCACGTCACATGAATTCCGAAGTGTCAGACTATTTTGATCGTAAGATCAGAAGATTAGAAATCATAGTCATGGTAGGAATGCGTATAGAACCTCCGATACGAAATTTGATGTCAGTAAAGATGAGTACCTTCAGCAAAGAAATGAAAGCCGTTATGTTAGAAATAGTGGCAAAAGCATTGAAGGTTACGTTGCTATCGATTGTTAATCAATTTCCGGAAGCTTTGACGAGGAGAGTGTCCAATAAAGCGACCGCTAGTGGAGCTAGTCCCGAGGAAGCTTCTGGTAGAAATAGACTCCCGATGAAAGGCAAACGGAAACGATACAAGGATAAAGAAGGTCTTGTAGACGATGACGGTAGATTCCACAAGAAGGCTAAGGGAGCTTTTGAACAAAGAAGGCCGATATGCCAGATGTGCGAGAAACATCATCATAGGAATTACATTGAAGAACTCAGAAACCGTTGAAGATGAAAAGAGGTGTAGACAAGCCTAGAATGTCACCATAAAGCAAGAAAATCGTATACGTGATAGACGCTGTCACAGTAAAGGAGAAATGAAAGTTGCTATGGCAAGAACAGTAGAAACGACGTTCCAAGCTACGTTGCTACCTTCAAGAAGACCATCACTATAAGTGATTGGCCGGAAGGCTCGAAGCAGAAGCTAGCAATTTGAAGTTAAGAAGAATGACGAAGATTACCACAAGCTGGATCGAGAATCCACGAGCATAGGAGTATGGAGGTCCAGAGTAGGCCAAGCAGAACTTACGTCCTAAGGGATGTTGTTTCTTCAAATAGCAGGATGAAAGCACACGATAATTGGATGAGCTACACGACGAAGAATTCCAATATAAGGAGAGGAAAAGCATTGTCAAGGAATCCCGTAGTCAAGCTACCTTAGACAGCTTAGGATTACGTCTTCCTTAGGACAAATGCAAAGTCGTCAAGATAGATAACCTCAAGATAAATGTTGATACGCGGACGAGCCTGACGATTTGATATTAGCAGCAATTGCAAACTTAGAAGTCTGAATTCGATATTAGGAATTATCACACAGTGTACTGCACCGATGCAAGTAAATGATCAGTATTTGACAAATGTTCTTCTTAAGATCAATGTCAAAGCTAGAGATAACGATAGATAAACTTAGACGTTGAATGAATTGACTCGCGAGATGTTACGCGGAAGAAGACTCAACTTCATATGCAAGGATCGTGATGGCTTGGCAGTAAAGATTTCAAAACATAGAAGTACATCAGTCAAGAGGTAAGTCATACTCGATGTATGCCATTGACTCAGAAGCAAAACCAAGAAGCCGAAGGACGTACCAGTGAATCCAATGAGCAACTCGTCAGACCAAGAAATAGGGTTTCATAATCAACTCGACGCCAAAAGCAACGTCAAGAGCAACGCTAGAAGCAACAACACCAGCAGCAAGAACATTAGAAGCAACAACGCCAGAAACAACAAGCACCGTACCAGTTATCTCCAACAGAAGCCAAAAGATTTCTTTAGACCAAATATATCGCCTTAGGATATTCCAGAAATTTCAAGAAGAAAGATGGAAGCCAAGGATATGCATAGACTGCAAGAAGTAGCTGTCAGTGAGAAACAGATATCCTTTGTTAAGGATCAACAAACCATTCAAATAGCTACAAGGAGCAAGACGATTCCCAGAGGTCAATCTAAGATCAGATTAGCGTCAGCTAAAGAATTAAAAGTAAGCTATAAAAGAGAATGGCTTTTCGGATGCAAAATGATTGTTACAAGATATTAGTAATGTTGATTGAAATGACGAACACTCCTTCAATCCCAGAAATCTCGTAACTAAGCTAATTGACAAATGACGTTCTAAAGTTCTAAAGGATGGTGAAGAATGCATGAAGCATTTGAAGGAAGTACTTAAGATCAGGAAACGGGGGAGAGGCTATGTTAATACATTTGAAGCCGCTAAGACTTTCCAAGGATGTAACACCATTAGGTTGACTAAGAAGATGTCAAGTCCTTTTGGAATCCTAATCAGTAGCAGGCATGAAATGAAGTAATGAACAAATTAACTTGGGCATCGGTACGATCATTACCGATTAGGCCTAATGGAAAAGGGAAATTGTAGCAAAAGTATTTACATTCAAGAGATGCAAACAACAAACGAGGTTGTACGCAGAATGTCCAAATTAGTTATTTAAGTAAGTAATAGATAGTCATGAATTATACTGATTTTGTTGTGGTTAGAATAGTAATATTGCCCTACACCAGACTAGTAATAGTACGCCTCTAGTTGTATCCAGGGTGTGGTGGATACGCCTCTGGTACATCCTATATATATACACCTAAGGTACAACCAGAAGTGATACTAGAATTAGTCTCGTGCAGGTAGATATTACGGGCCACTTTGGAAAACGAATAAGTAGCATTCATGAATACATATCACTTACTAACGAGTAACTGAAGGACTGTTGATGTCCAGAAGAGAAGTTCAAATCTTGTAGCATGCGGGTAAATATTTAACGTACGCAGAAGGTTAAAGCAGAATGACAGAAGCTTCGCGATAAATTTCAACTTTAGGAAATTCGAAGCAAATTCCGGTGGGATTCATAATCAGGCTACCCTATATGTAGCTAAAGAGTTATGACACCGCCTAGATAGTATATGATTGATAAAAGGAAGAGTTCCTTAGGGATACGTTCCTAAGAATACTAGCATCTGTTATGAAAATGTGGTTCACATTTAAATTGTGAACAAAACTTCGTGAATAGAATAGTTAAAGTATTACCTTATAGGTAATAGAGTTAAATGATAAATTGTCATAGAAAGTTTCTTACGATGTTAAAATCGTAGCCCGGGAACCAGTTGGTTCATATGATATGGATGCATTAGATGCATAGAAAAGTTTCCGGATTAATCCGGGAAAGGAAAGAAATGTGAGAAGGTAAAGAACTCATTGTAAGTTAAATCACAGTTCGAGCAGGTTTCGAGGACGAAACCTTATTTAAGGGGGGTAGAGTTGTAACACCCCAAAATTTTATGACTTAAATTATATACGTGTGCTATATTTGTTAAGTAGCTGAAATATATGTGATATAATATATATACGTATAATAAAGAAATGTCACGATTCGCGTATGAATATTCGACACGACATTCGAGGAAACGTTAAGTGACGAATTTATAGAATATAGTAGATGACGACAAATGAAGATCGTGGGCGCAAACGGTTCTCAAATCCAAGTTGTAACGAAGCGGGAAAACGCAAAATAGTGATTTGGGCCCGGTTTGTAATAAACCGAATTTAAACACGAACGTCACGAAAATAGCACCGAGGCGAAAGTAGAATATCAGGTATTGTTAAATACTTGATATATAATCGTTATAAAATATAATTAATTATTATTATAAAGTATTTTAGTCGAGAAGATATATTCGGCCTGTGAAACGGCCACAGTCGCAACGCTGATTAGGCGCGCTTTTTACCGCGTAATAAATAAACGCTCACTAGTTAAGTTTTTAACCGAAGAATAAATATAACGATTATATTTATTGGACTCCCGTAATATTTTAGATGTTCGGAAATTTTTATGAACCAATTACTCAATATTAAATTATTTAGCAGGTTCAAAATACAGGGTATAATACCTACTTATTAAATAATAGACCTTATTACTTTAAAATATCTAAACCTAAATTTTTGTTATTTGTATACATACGTATACACCTTAAGAAGTTAACAGCTTTCCTTGTGATTCATCATCTGAGAATCTTAGTCATCGTATACGTGTTGAATTCCTTGTTTTACTTTGTCCTTACGATTCAAATAAAACTTGTACTATATATACATACAAATGCATATAGTTTCATGCACACACAATTCACAATTAAAAACAGAAAACGACAAAAAAGAAATTAAAAGAGAAGAAAGAGAGAGTACAGTGAACCGTACCCTCCCCCTTTCTTGTTCCTTCGACGCCGGCAATACCCAGCCACTCTTTCTCTCGATTTTCCGGCAGCCGGCCCTCCGGCGAACCTCCGAACAGCAGCAGCCGAGCCTCCATTCCCCGACGACAGCCTCCACCCTTAGTTCCCTAGTCGAACCCAGCAATCCAACCCCTTCTTCTTCGTATCCGGCGACCGGTAGGATGGCGGGAATGGTGGGGAACCGCCGGGCAGCGGTGGCAGTTGGTTGTAGGTGACGGACGGCGGACGGTGGTGGTCTTACAACAATACAAAAGTAGCAGAAGCCTCGATGAAGATGACGATGTTATAAAATTCGGTTATTATTTCGGCAAAGTTCGGTTGATGATTCGGTCACGCTCGGTTGGCGAAAAGTGAAAACGACGACGACGGTGAACAGCCGGGATGGCGGAGAATGGTTGCAGTGGTCGACGGTCGTTGGCGGTGGTCCACGGTGACGGCAAACGGGGCGTAAAATAGTAACAATAATAAAACCCGTCTTCACTTTCGGTCAATGTTTCGGTGGCGTAACGAGGTCCAAACGACAAACCGAAAACGGGGAAATACTCGTGACGAGATAATAGTCGGGAAGGACTATTCGTTTGTCAAGAACGTACAACTTTATTATTTTGGTTATTTTAGACTCGTTTCACGACCCGTCAAAGAGGTAATCACGTTATATTATTTTTTATCATCTCAACTATTCGATTAAAGTTTATAAAGTCGGTTAAATGATATAAATATATATTTAAAAGGAATAAATATATATAATTATTAATCAGTTTTATTTAAATAAAATTGATTAAAAGAAAAGATTTAAATATTAAATATATATATATATAAATATATATATTTAATATAAAAGTTAACGATAATTATAAAGTAATTATCAGGTTAAAGAATGTTAATATATATATTGAAAAATATATATAAAGTGTTAATGTTAAAATTAGGGTTTTCTAGACACTGTCTATCAAAACCGAGCAAACGGTAATGAACCAAGCTTTGAAATTTTAAAGCATGTTATGAAATGTTATAACAGATAATACCCTAAGTCAGTTTTGAATAAAAATGGATTTTGATAAAGAAATGAGAAAAACGAGAAATTAGGGTTTCGGAATATGATTGTTTAAAATAAAATAATCCGAAGGGTATGAAGACTTGATTTTTGACATGGAATTGTGTTTATATATATAATAAGTATATATAAAGTTAAAATGGATAAATGATAAAGTATTTCAAATACCGAGTTAATCGGATATTTAGAAGTTCACGCGGACTGGAAGGGTAGACGCCTGTACACTGGGATTTCTGGCAAAAGCGAGGGTGTCGCATAAATCCCAACTGGGAAATGGCATCCCTCACTGGGCGATCCCGGAGTGAGCGTTTACTTATAGGAATGCGTGTCTTCATATTATTAACGAAAGAAAAGGATAACGGCCCAAAGGGCATTTTGGTCATTTTGACCTCTAAAAGGAATAAACTTAATAACTAAGTATTATTAAGTTAATGAAGTATTAAAATAAACATAAGAAGTGTTTATTATATTAAACCTTGCGTTAACGCCGTACAATACGCAATTAGGTTTAATTGGAAGGCATTGCGGAGACTTTCTCTGAATTAACTGCTTAAGAGAATAAGGTTAGTTCTATGAGCCCACTTTTAAATGTTTTAATATTTTCGGGCCTGATATACATGCAATGATATATATATTCAACTGTTCACTTAAAAAGTATCTGAGATGCCTTTACTTGTTTTGTGTTGATACACATATAATACTTATAACTGTTTTATAGTTATTATTACCTGTTATTACTTTTTCGGGAAGGTTATAATAAACGGGTAATATAAAGGATGAAACTTTTATATAAAGCTTTGAGAAATAAAAAAATGTGAATGTTTGGTCTAAGCCTATGTATAGGACTAAGCGTCGGGTAAATATGATCTTATTAGCCTTGTTATGCAAGACCCATAACATTATATTTATGAAACACTTATTTCCATATACGGGTAATGGACTGATGTTGAAAAGGTTATGAGTCCAAATATAAGAGTTATTTAAATGGACTTTTGAAAAGGATGAAAAGGTTTAAAAGGTTGAAAAAGTTTTAATCTAAGCAGATATTGTCTAGAGAAAGGGAAAAGGTGGTTGTACAATCAGAAGCGGGGGATGACGGTTCCCCGGGGTAACGACGGTTACTCTATGAAAGGTTTCGGGTGGCGACGGTTGCCCGAGGAACTAACGTGGTTCCAATAGACAATGCTTAGTAGAATGAATGGTTAAATGTTTTGGTATAATTATGTTACGTCTTATACCTGATAAAGGATAAATGTTTTGGTATAACTCTGTTATGTTTTATACCTGATAAATGTTCATAAAGAAGGGGTCGTTAGGCCCAAATGTTTGAGGTAAACCTTTCAAGGAAAGGTAAAGTTTTAAAATACTTAGAACTCACCAGCGTAAGCTGACCTTTAAAAGCATGTATGTCAGGTATCGGTGATGTTTAAAGTAGCAAGGGAAGGGCTCTAGCAAGGGCAGATTAGATGGGCAAGCTATCAGGAAAGACTCGGTAGTAGACTGGCATAGCTATAGATAAGATCTAGTTATAGATTATGTTGTTATCTTCCTTACTGTTGTAACTTGATATATATATAAATGAAAAGTTTTTAATTTCCGCTGCTTAGTTATCTCTGTTGTACCATGTGTTCATGAGTAAATCCGACACGTGACCCCTCCTGGAGCCAAGACTAGGAGTGGGCGTCACAATCTCGCCATCATTTTTTGATGTTATGCTTCATTTGACGGTGCACC
>JBCNJP010000242.1:20500-49500 GCA_039602395.1 Deinandra increscens subsp. villosa | reverse complement strand
ACACCATCATAAACTAGTATTTATAGGTATAATCTCTAAACCACATCAAGCTTTAATTCAAATCGACTTTAACAAGTTAACAATTATAATTTTTTTAGAACTTTAGATAAACTCTAATAATATAAATCATATGATTAATTTATTGATCTTTTATTTAAGTGATTAAATTTGTAATGAGTTTTATAATTTGTTGTGAGATTTATAATTTTTAAATAGTGGGTTTTAGAAATCATGTGATTAAGTTTGCAATGAGCTTTAAGATCTTATAAGACAAAGTAGTGAACTTTAATACACTGAGTTTTAGAGATCATGTGATTAAGGTTGCAGTTAGTTTTATAAAATTCAAGAGTGAGTTTTAAATTCAAGAGTGACTTTTAGACACAATAGTGAGTGAGCTTAAAATTCAACAGTGAGTTTTATACTAAACAATGAGATTTATAATTTGCAGTGAGTTTTAAACTCAGCGGTGAGTTTTAAATTCAAGAATGAGTTTTAGACTCAACAGTGAGTTTTAAATTCAATAGTGAGTTTTATACTCAATACTGAGTGAGTTTAATATTCAACAGTGAATTCTATACTAAACAATGAGATTTAGAACTCACTGTTGAATTTTAAATTCACTCACTTTTGAATTTTAAATTCACTCACTTTTGAATTTAAAACTCACTATTGAGTCTTAAACTCACTCCTATGTTTTAAACTTAATGGTGAGTTTTAAACTCAACGATGAGTTTTAAACTCAAGACGTATTAGACGATGATAAATTGAAGATGAAGACCTTTATAGACAAGGTTCCAAATTCTAGTGTTTAGATATTGGACAACCCAAGAATTTAACAATGTAAAAGAACAGTTTATTACTCTGTATATCTTTTATATTATGGAGTTGGTTACATATATGTAATTTATTATGTAATGTCTAACTTCAAGAGTGAGTTTTAAATTCAAGAGTAGTGAGATTAATATTCAACTGTGAGTTTTATATTAAACAGTGAGATTTGTAATTTGCAGTGAGTTTTAAACTCGACAGTGAGTTTTTAGATTCGAGAGTGAGTTTTAGACTCAATAGTGAGTGAGTTTATTATTCAATAGTGAATTTTATACTAAACTATGAGATTTAGAACTCACTGTTGAATTTTAAACTCACTCACTATTAAGTCTAAAACTCACTATTGAATTTAAAACTCACTATTGAGTCTAAAACTCACTCTTAAGTTTTGAACTCAAAGATGAGTTTTAAACTCAAGATGAGTTTTAGACTCAATAATGAGTAAGTTTTAGACTAACTAATGAGTGAGTTTAAAATTCAACAATGAGTTTTATATTTTACAATGAGTTTTAAACTCAACAGTGATTTTTAAACTCGACAGTGAGTTTTAAACTTAATGGTGAATTTATAAAACTCAATGGTGAGTTATAAATTTGACAGTTAGTTTTAAACTAAACGATGAGTTTTAAATTCAAGAGTGAGTCTTAGACCCAATGATGAGTTTTAAATAAGTAGTCATTAACTGAACTAACTGTGTCACCAATTCGATTTGGAGACCGACGTAAGAAGTTAAATTAGACGAACGGATAAAGTTAATTTTGGGAAAAACAAACAAAAGTATTCAACCAATTGCTTCTCGATTCCGCCATCCCTGTTCTCCCGTCTCATTTTCTTCCTAAGGTTTGTTTAATTCTCTTAATTTCATCGACCCTCATTTCGTTTATTAATTACTGTTTGATTTTGTTTCGTTTATAAATCCACGGGAAAGAGACAAAGTTGAATTCTTCACGTTGAGTGATCTCTGGAGATGTTTCAATGATTGGAGTGCTTATGGCGTCGGAGTTCCGATCAACGTCACCGATGTAGAAGATGAAGCCCTCATCCAGTACTACGTTCCGACCAACCAATTGACTGGTTTTGAGGATCTGGATTGATATGTTCTTGCATAGTTCACATCTCTCTGCGATTGATCAACGCCATCTGTTGTAGCAGCTTGTCATCTTCTTCTTTTCTGTCACTAATTTGAGAAATTGAGAAATTAGGATGTCGATGACTTGAAGTTGAAAACAAGGGAAAACAGCTCCTCACGTGTTTCAAGATCGTACCCCTTCAACCCTGTTCTCCCTTCTCAGTTTCTTCCCAAGATTTGAAGTTGAAAGATCTAGATTCAGGTGGATTTGAAGTGACGATCGTACCCCTAATATTATGAAGTACGTGTCTCAAGATCCGACGGCTAAAACAAAGGTATACGGGGTCTATATTTTTTAAGGAGTCTACAATGAATCTCATCATATATATATATGGAGAAAGTGAATACGAGATTGTTAGAGCATTCATGGTAGGTTCCTTAAAAATATGTGAGTGTAAATCTGTATAATTTAAAGTTTGGTTGTAAGTGGTTGTGAGTAGAGGAGAGAGAAAAACTTTACAAAATCTGTATATCTAACAAAAAGTTTGATGATTTGCTAAAATTTGGAGATTGGAAGAGAGAGAAAATATAATGATAAAGATATAAAAAGTATTATTTAATTATGGTTGTGAGTGAAAGAGAGAGAAAAAGTAATAATAAAAGTATAAATTATAAGGATAATGATAAAGAACATGCTGTGATTGCTTACACATCTATGATTGAAAAACTAATTAATTACACATCTAATTTTGGTTGTATTATTTTAGTATTTTATTTTCAAATCATGATTTCAAGTAGCTTTTAATCAAAACGACGTAGTTTTGATTGGTTTCACACTTAACTTAGGTGTGTAACAACCCTATTCTCTTTTCCATAATTCTGATTTTGATGCATTTGACAAATTCGAGTTCAATAACTCATTTAAAAACGAGCATTAAGAGGCTAGATTGTTAGGTGTAAAGGCCTTTTGGACCGGTTCATCATTTAAGAGCTCGTTTCGGTCCTAACCATAATCTTATTTATTATAAATACATCGTCTTGTAATTGTAATCTTCACGGTTTTGCTCAATGAAATAACCTAGTTGCAGCTCATGGACATAGGGCCCCCACTAGGATCGAACCACTAAAAATTTTGTGTCGTGTTTATACTTTCCCGTTACCGCATGATAATCATATGCTTATTATGTGTTGGTGGTTCCGCTACGCCACCTGAATTCTAACAATTGGCATCAGAGTTATGGCTCGTTGTTGAACAAACGGGACTGCACGGACACGATTCGCAGTTAAAGGTTTGTTTGGTAAATCCTTTGGAATCTGCTGGGTATTGTCACTCGAATTCGAGATCGGGTGTACTCTTTTTTTTTTTTCTGATTGGATTACCGGAAGTATTGAAGCATGTTGATCGGATAGGGTTTGTGGCTTTAGGTTGGCAGCCGTAGCCGACAAGTTAGCCGATGATACCCTTAGAACATTCGGATTTCTCTTCAGTCCATTCACTAGAGAAGAAAGGGTGATTCGGTTCGTATTCTGATTCATCGGCACGAGTGTCGCCACCGTGATTTTGTTTGCTGGTTGTGCCGTTTTTGGAGTTCACCGTGATTTTTTAATAAAGAAAGGAACGAATTTGGGGAATTTTTTTTTCTTTTTGTTGTTTTCAACTCACGTAAAGGTGAAGGAAAACCCATGGCCTTGTAGCCTAGTAGTATGGTGAATGGTGATTACCCCTCCATGTAAGTGATTGTAGGGTCAAATCCTTACAAATGCAAGGTTGGTAGTACTTGATGAAAAAATTTAGCTGTTCAAAAAAAAAAAAAAAAAAGGTGAAGGAAAGTCTAAAGGATTAATTAATTTAATTCCCTGAAAGATATATGGTCTGTATGTGTCCACGACAAGGAAAAGGAAAAGATAAATTATTTATTTATTTATTAATTATTATTATTATTATTTTTTACTTTTTTTTTTGTCACAAATCATACTTATCTCGTGAGTTGGTAGACTCGCACACACCACCGAATAGTAGGGCTGTTCAAAAAGTTCGAATATTAAAACTCGTTCGAACCCGCTCGAAAAATATTCGGAAAATGCTCGTTCGATTGTCGCTCGCTTTAAAAACGAACCGAGCGGCTCGGTTCGATTTGTAAAACGAACCAAGTATGAGCATAGGTGCGCTCGCTCGATGCTCGCTCGAATTTATATATATACATTTAGTTATTTATTTTATATATTTTTATTATTTATTTTATCAATTTTATTGTTATTATGTAAGGAATTAGGATTGGAATTAAGATTTTACATTATTCAAAAAATTCTTTGCACTTAATATTTGACTTTGGATTTAAGTTTAATATGTTAGTTTATCATCTTTGTAGCTTCCATTCTTTACAGCCTCCTCCATTGTCATTGTTTTTATTAATATTTGAATAATTCTTTCTTATATAGAACAAGGGGCATATTGACGCGCGTTGCGCGAGGGTGCTCGTTGGTGCGCGTTGCGCGAGAGACCTCATTGGTGACCTTTGTGAATTCATCATGTTTGACGTTTTAACTATAGGCACAGCTGAGACATACAAAACTTGCATGACAAAAGATCACCACAAACAATAGAACAAATACCTAAGTATTACCATAGAAAGCCAATGCATACATTTCTATAGTAAGCTTGACCAAACTAAACTATTTGCTTGTGTCTCCATGTAAATGCAGCCATGTTTACCTGCAAGCCTTGCAAAGTCCATTAGTACACATATGTATTACCTCCAGGCCACCTTTTAAAACTCATGAATTAATGAGCCTTTACATACCTCCATATTTCGCCACGTGATTCCGTTTCGTGTTATATGATCCAGACTCTAAACTCTCTAAAAAGCATATGAAAATAAAAACTAAGTGATTATGACAAAACCAAAATCCATAAAGAGATCTGATATAACAATCTAAAAAAGCCACAACCTAAAGCGCGTTGCGCGAGGGTGCTCTTTGGTACGCATTGCGCGATGCTACTCGTTGGTACGCATTGCGCGAGAGGCCTCATTGGTACCCTTTTTAAAATCATCATGTTTCACGTGATTCGCTATCAGACCTCCTTAGTAAACCTTACCAAATTAAATTACTTGTTTGTGACTCCATGTAAATGCAACCATGTGAATGTAGATTCCAAACTTTCTTGCAGCACATGAGAATACAAAGAAAGTGATTCTGAGAAAACCAAAAAGCTAAAATGAGGTGTGATGTAACAATCTAAAAAAGGCATAACTTGGAACCAAAAAAAAACCATCCGCTGTACCTATGCATTTGAACAATTCCAACATGTGTGTGATGGATCTAAAGCTCCTGCCAGCACATAATAAGTTGGAACATCTATAGTTTAAGCTTGATTTGTAGACCATCAAAACAGACAATCGAGTGAAAGAAAGGGCCTGCAAACCATACCAAGAACATCGCAAACCATACCAAGAACATGATATCTATTAGCAAAAGGTGTTCCTGGTTTGACCATTACATGGTCACATAGCATATGCTTACATAATAAACCATTCCTATGCTGACCATCACATACCATACAACTACATTACGGATAGTATATGCTTACATAATCGGATGCATCTATGCCATATATTGGCTACCTAATACAACATCACCAAAATAGCTGCAACATTTTATACAACAACAGTATTCATTCCGGCTCATCGGTCCTTGCCTTCTTTGAGTTCCCGGGCATGTTACCCTCTGAGAATAGTTCTTTTTGTGCAGACCTGGTCCTTGGCTTTTCATTTGAAACCTGTGTTGGGTCAGTGGCCTTCGTAGTAAATATGTAATATAAATTCATAACAGAGCACATCAGAACGTGAGCATATTCAAGGTCTATCAAGCATATTCAAGGCCTATCAGACTGTATAACATAGCACACAAACAAACCGAGAAAATAGACAACCTAAAGCTGCAAAAAAAAATTGCATGAGGACACTACATGGTTGATTTTTTTGTACAAACACTTTATCACCAAGAGATGACCAATTTTTTGTACCACCACATGGCTGCCACCACATAAGCACACTATAAATTCAGGAGATGACTTACAAATTTCTCGAGACGCCAAGAAGTAGGTAGCACCTGTCAAGGAGCAAAAAATTAGATGAGAATAGTTGCAAAAAGAGTACACTTAGGCATTCTTTTTCTTTATTCAGCCGCAGATCGAAAAACACAAAGAAAGCTAGAGCCTCAAAGCTTAAAGCAACAAACTATTAAAAACACTTAAAAGGCTGAGCAACATTGATAAGAAAAAAAAATTAATATGAAAACATGTATATACTAAGCTGTCATGTGCATAAAGAGAGCAATTAATGAAAATGATTATGGAGTAGCATAGGCTGCCATATAACCATTGAATTTTTTTTGTTTGAAATCTGTTTCTAACCATCTATTTATGCATAAACACATAAACGCTCAGAGCACAAACCGGCTCAAATCCTGTCAGAGGCAACTGTTCATATGGCCACCACACCAAACCCCAATAACCAAATTAATTAAACAGCTTGACGAATGAACCAAAGCACTCAAAAAGCCTGACCATTACCTAATTGTTTTTTTGAGTTAAGTTAATGCTTTCCGAGTTAAGCTTGCTTTGTGTCATGGTTCCCTTTTTTAAACTTTTAATGTCAGGGACTTTTTTTGTTAAAATTTTCAAAGCCAACACTTTCAAAGCAGCAAGAGTTTGGTTTTTTCTAAGTCAACACGTCGACCCTTAAAAACCAAATTCTTTATCCTAGAAAAGTAAAAAGTTTGGCTTTTACCATGGCTTAACAATTTATTGCGTATCCAACAGGCTCAAAGCGGCAAAAGAGCCTGACCTTTTGAAACTTAATACTTTGACCTCCAAAGACCATATTTCCTTATCCTTGCAAAGCCAACTGTCTGAGGCAAACCCAACCCAAACAGTGACTAAAAACATCAAAAAAAAAATTTTACACCTTAACAGGCCAAACAAAGCCAATCCAAAGAGCGACCAAAAACATGAAATAGTTTTTTTGACACCTAAAGAGCGAGCTGTCTGGGCTAATTTCCAGCGAACAAACTGTTTCCCTAAAAGCCAAACATGGACCGCTTGACACCCAAGAATTGAAGTAGCACCAATAAAGAAAGTATCTTGTAATGAGAATTAATGATAAAGAAAAAATAAAAACAAAAAAAACACAAATGAGTGTCCAGAACTTTGAATTCATAAAAACTAAAAAAATACCTTAATAATGACAAAACAAATGAAGAAACGTTGCTTCCAGCTAACCACCTACAAAACCAAAGATTTATCATTAAATATAATCATATAAGGTATAAGCCACTAAACTACATGCCCTCAATTGATCCCAAATATGAAGTGCAAGTCACAAAAGCAATCGTAGAATCAAACATGTGAAAAGGAAACAAACTTGAGAAAAAAACCAATCTAGCCCATTAATACTGCTAAACTACTGAGATTATATTATACAATGCTGGTTTTGAATCTAAGATCCACCTGTATGCTACATTAATCTTCTACAATGGCTCAGCACTTAAAAACAGAACCAAGCAAACAACACATTTCAACAAACACTTGGTGTGCGTCAAGCGAAAACAAACATGATCTTCAGCCTGAAACTATACTGAACCCCAAAACATACTCATCAAACAAACGCACGATCAACAATTTTTGTAAGGCAAAACAAAAACAAAAGCATGTAAACTGGCTCTAAGTAGATAAACAAATTTCTGTGAGCCAAAAGTGTAAGAAAAGTGTCACTCATGACCCAAATCCTATATTCAATATATAAACAAATGCAACAAAAAGCATGTAAAGCAACACTGAATCGGCCTCGAAACTGAACCTAAACCCATGTGACCAAAGAAATTAAGGCTTGAAAGGCATAACCAAGTGATGCAGGTGGATGAGCCATCGGCACCAAACCCATAAAATTGAAGCAATAAGCAGATGTGGAAACAAAATTCAACCGAAAAGAAGACTTACAGGATGTGAGAGAGAACGAATGGTGAAAAACGTGAGCTCCTCTCTCTCTTAAATCGAAAGCGAGCGTACTCGTCCACAGTAAGGCCACTGTGCGAATGTTGAAATCGGGCGACCCAAGCATGCCTCCGCATTAAATGTGGGGATGGAAGCGTACACAGGTGGTGTTTGCCGGCGTGGGCAGCAATCCGGCACACCGCCGCATTTAATGCGAACGTGCGGTAGTTGGTTTCTGTTTTGCTGTTGAAGACGCCGCTTCCCTGTTGAAGACGTCGTTAACAATCACCGTTTGTTTTGTGAAGAGAAGAAAAGCAAAGGGGTTGTACACAGCGCAGGTCCATGTGTACCCAAAAGAAAATGGATGCTTTAGAAGCTTGTACATAGAGCTTCTTTGGTAGTAAATTTAACATGCATTTGTTTATATATAGAACTAGAGATCGACCGCGCGTTGCTGCGGTAGTCAGGGAAGATAAAAAAAGTGAATAAAATAAAGAAAATATAAGTTAATAACTGTATTAAGCAATTTTAAAAATTTCATTAACCTCTTATTCCATGTTATATAACTTTTGTATAAACGCCTCTCCCATAAATCCATTTGTTACGTTTCATATATTCAGTGTTTAATTGTTCATATCAGTGCACATAATAGCTGTATTACATCACATATTTAAAATCAACGTGTCGTTTGAAATAAAATTCTCCGTATCGAATCACTTCCATATGAAGATGTGCATGTATTTTCGTTTTACAGCTCACTTTTATATTTCTCATTTGCACTTTACCATTAATATATTTCAAGTACGTATCTTATAGTCAAACCTACATATATATTGGTGTTGATTTCATTCTAACCAATCAAATCAATCAAAAGAATAAGAAATTTAGTTAAAATAAATAATTTATTTTTCCTGATCTTTTTGTTTGAACCTGAATCTCTATTAAAAAAACGTTTCTTAATACCACATAAAACTTAAGCAACACAATCATTTTTATTTTTCATATGATAATTTTTGACCATTTGTTTTGTATAATAGTAAAAGAAAACTATTTAATTTGAGGGTGGCTATAATCTCAGTTTTTACAACACAAGCAAATGACATGAATATGGATTAAAAAAATTAGAATGTAAGGTTCTTAGGTGAATTTAAAAGTTTGATTCGCTTGATTGGGTGATCTGGTGAAAATTATGTGCTTTATATATTTATATTTCATGTAACTGTACATATAAGATGGGTGGCTCATCTATTCAAAAATTCTGTTTTTCTACTTTATATAAAGTTTTCACCCACCAGTTTGTCTTTTTTGAAGGGACTTATCAAAGAATTTTGGTAATATATAAAAAAGTATACACCAATGATCTCTAGCTCAATTGACTAAGGGGAGGTACCCAAGATACCCGCCCGCGCGTTGCGGCGGGCCACCTTCGTGTTACCACAAAGTGATAGGTATTGTACATATGAACGTGTAAGTAGATGTCATTACATTTCTTCACCTATATTTAATGGTAACTGTAATAGAGCTGTTAGGAAAATAATAACATGAAATAACAAAATCACTCTATTTTGACATCCTGAAGTCAAAATTGGACGAATTACTCTATACCAACCCCTAAATTTATTGAGTTAGTGAACATAAGTACTTGTAGAACAATAAAAGAATAGATCTGCGCAACAACCTACTTCATAAGAAGTATACCTAAAACCTGCCCTACAATTTTAAGAAGTTCTAGTTAAAAAGATGTTTATAATGAGAATCACAACCGGGTTTTATGCATGTATCGTCTCGAAAGTATAGACCGAAGGTACACACAACCGGTCCACCTTCTACACCTACACAACCGCCTCCACCTCCACCTCCAACAAACTCAACTGAGTTAGTTGAGTTTTTTATATATGTTTTAATTTTAATGAATATAAAGAGTATGGTGATAGATTTCCTTAACAAAATAAGGTCGAATGGCAATACATACTTGCATCTATATACATTTTTTTGACTTGACAAATTCTGAGCCTCTAAATAGCTTTGTAAATGCAGTTTAGCATATCTTCGTATCGCGCAGTAACGCGCACTAATGCTCATCTAGTTATGTTACATTTGTCAAAGATGGTACTGGTAAAGCAAGATGTACATCAACAACAACAATGTTATTTCACACATTCATGACAAGGACTTTATGTTCTATCTTTCAAACACTACCACCTCTGTAACCCACCTGCCTGGGGTAACCAACACTTTTGTTGCCATTTTGTTTCCGAACCGTTTCTTTTTTACAAATATCCGACCCTTTATGCAATTCTTGAAGTTGTTCCAACACTTTGACCAGCTCATCAGGTTGTATGGAGAGACACTTCATTGCAAGAATTGCAGCTCTCATGGCTACATCAGAAGAGTACTGACCATCAGTCCGCGGGTCCATAATGTGAAGAATCCTTCTTTTGCTGGTCAAATAAGGCTTAGCAAAGTCAACCAACACATGCTCATTAGATGGACGTTTTTTGTCAATGCATCGCCTTCCTGTCAAAATTTCAAGAAGCACCACCCCAAAACTGTAGATGTCGCTTCTTTCAGTTAAATGACCTTCATGAAGAAAGAGAATATTCAAGTCAATAGATCTATATTTCTCCTCAAATTTTGGTCCATAGAGGTGCCAAAATGGGCGAGTTCAGTTGGATGAGTTGGGTTCACAACAAAATGGGTACTTTTCAAGTGTGGGTCAAAATGGGCTAGTTCAGTTAGATGAGTTGTGCTGACCCACAAACCCATTTTGTTTCAATTTTTAAACAAATATTGTCAAAATAGTTCACCTGTTGCCATGTACTCAGGAGCTGCATATCCATAAGTGCCCATGACCCTTGTGGATACATGGCTTTTCCCATCCATTGGTCCATCCTTAGCCAACCCAAAATCAGAAAGTTTTGCATTGTAGTCCTGAAAAACAAAAAGTAATCTAATATTAAGTAAACATGACAAACATAGAACAAAATGTGTGAGACCACAAATCTGAAACATACCGAATCAATCAAGATATTCGAACACTTCAAATCACGATATATAACTCTTGCTTCAGGGCTATGAAGATATGCAAGCCCCTTAGCAGCACCAAGAGCCGCCTTTATGCGGAGGTTCCAAGAAAGCGGTTGAAAGTAAGAACTCCCTATTTCAAATTGAAATTGTAATACGATACCATCAGTAACCAAAATTTAGGCAGATAAGCTTGACTGAATTAAAGCTAACAAAGGAAAGAAACTCACTTCTAAAAAGATGGTTTTCCAAGCTGCCACGATACATGAACTCATAGACAAGGAGCCTGTGGTCATCCTCTAGGCAATAACCAATTAACGGTACCAGATTCGGATGATATAGCTGTCCTAAATAATTAATCTCGGTCTGTAACATTTTTATTACAAGAAATTAGTTTACTCAAAGTGCCAGATTCATAATCAAACTGCAGGGACTCAGGGAGTGACACTTACCAACCATTCTTGGTGACCTTGCACACCTTCTTGGTTTAATCTTTTTACAGCAATAACAGTGCCTGTTCCAGGTTTGGCAGCTGTAAGTGATTGCTCATCTATCCAACCTTTGAAAACTAAACCGAAACCGCCTTCACCCGGCACACTATCGGGCCGAAAATTCCTAGTGGCTGTTTTAAGCACATTGAAACTAAAAGATTTTAAATTTGCTGATTGCAAAATCTCATCTTGGCTTCTAGGGCTGGGTGGTGCTGTTGCAGATGTAACCATGTCCCTGGGTGTCAAATCAGAGTGTAGAACAGCAAAAATAAAATGCAGAGAAGGCACCCAGTAAGTCACCTGCTATAAATCCACAAACGACCCGTAAATGAAGGCAATGAGATAATGAAATTGGAAAATAACGTACCCCCTCATATCTTGCCTCAGTTCATTCCTAATGATATCCCCTTTGAACTATCTGGTCATTGTAAATTATATGATACCAACATTAACAATACACCTAAATAAAAATAAGCAATAAAATAAAGCTCGTGGTGTTTGAAACTAAAAAAAGCTATGTGCATACCAGATAACTAAAGTTTTATTGAATTTAGAATTAAACAAAATAGCAAGAGCATACCTCTTGGTGTTGTTGGCCGTGAGATCGAGAGCTAATCTTGCAACATTTTCACCATTCCATAACATTATTTAATTAAGTAACATTTGTTGCAAATTATTGAGAGTTTCTGCAACAGAAATTCTATTGAAACTAAAGAAGCTACGTACATACATGATAACTAAAGTTCTATTGAATTTAGAATTAAACCTTAGATACTTCATGATTTTGGACTTAATGGTATATGAGAAATTATATAAATATAGAACAATACTTACCTTAAAAACATATCCTGATCAGCAATAAAAATACCTTGATGTGAACCTGACACAAAAGAAAGTTTCAGAAAATTAATTGGCAGCATACTTATAAATCATGGCAGGCCACATAAACCATATTCAGTGGTTCAAAAACAGAGGGATCAAGATATTGCAAAAGTTAAGCATTCAAATGGCTGAAGATCAAACTCTGTAGCTTTTAGAATCATATTATTTCTTTGTAATCCATGAATTTTAAACTGTACACCTGATTTTAAACTTCTATTATACTTGTTCACTATTAAGATCAGATATTATCTACATTGTAATAGTAGCTAAAAACCTAGTTGCGAATGGTGCATCGGTTTTAAAGTTAAATCTAATGAAATTGTAGTGGTCAAGAGCTAAAAACCTCGGTTGCTAATAGACATAAAACATTCAACCATTGAGGAAGAATATCAATCCAATGTCTAGTGAGAAAACCCAAATACTTCGAGATTTAACACAAATACATAATTTTTTTTATAAAACCAAAATTGATACACCAAAAAAAAAAGTACCACTAAAAAATAAACAAAATAACAAACTTGACTCAAATTAATCAAAGCAGGAAACATGCAACATAAAACAAAACCTAACCAAATCCATACCTGAATAACCACCAAGAAAAAGAAAACCCATTAACCCCTAATTTCCATATGAACCCTCCGACTCCCTCCTCTGCCTACCTTCTCCCGCAACAACCAACAGCGATTGAGAATCAGAGACAACCAGTGTCGGTAAGACCAAATCGGAGGAAGAAGAAGATATAGATCTCTCTTTGTTGATGATGGTGAAACCCGATCGGCCACATCGCCATTCCCACTCCCTACTCTTTCTCTATATCTGGAAGTAATGAATGAGATTGGAATGGAGAGATGACAGAGTAGTTGGACTACCAGGTATGGGAGAGAGTTAATGTGTTCAACGGTGGAAGGCTGTCGTGGCCGGTTGCAGTCGCCAGAGAGAGATGCGATTAGGCAGAAGCGGCCGTTGGCCGGTGGCCGGAGAGATGAGACAGAAGCAGCGACAGTGGAGAGATGCGTGTTTTGTTTTTTAGGGCTGTTAGAGGTGATTAGGGTTTTTAGATGAGCTGGATATGCGAAGGATGGGTCGGGTAATCGATAGGATCCATAAGGTTTGGGGCACGAAAACATAGGAAAAGTTTGTAATCTTAATCCTAATAAAGGAATAAAAATTTTGCCACATGTCTCAATTATAAATGGTCCACATCACCAACGCCACATGTCAAACTCACGATTAATTACCAATTTAGTAATCATCAATTAAGATTAATTACTAATTTTATCAAAACTAAAATAAATTAATGTAGATTTTATTAGTTTACTCAATAATTTTAGTCTTCTATGAAAAGTAATCAATAACTTGTCAAATATAAATTATAAATGTTATAAAATTTTATATCAATCATAAATTTCAAATTTCTTGATCATTATGTTTTCTTTTGTATTTATTAAATAGTATTACTCTCTATTCAGCCCGTGTATTACACGGGTTACTAACCTAGTTGTATATATATACAATATCTTTTCACAAAGAATCCAATGGTATCGAGACTTCTCATGTTGAATTAAGTGATGGAGAGAGTTTTGAGTTAGTTGATGAAGTAAAAAATGAGGAGAACGTAAGTAAAAATGTTGATGCAACTAGAAATGGAAAGCGAAAGAATAGTTCTGAAGCACATCCAAAAAATACAAACAAGACTACTGTGTTAGTTATTGGACAAAATATTTTAAATTTGGAAACATGGATGAATGTGTTATGTCAGATCACCACCCACGTCACTTTCCTTTTTAATCTGCGACGCTCGGAATTTGCTCGATGATCACTCGAAAAATACTCGGATCGAAAGTCGCTCGTTCGATTTTGGATCGGTTGAAAAAATGCTCGGTTCGGTTCGGATCGGTTTGTAAACGAACCAAACACGAGCAAAGGTCCGTTCGGTTCGGTTCGGATCGTGAACAACCCTACCGAAAAGAATGCAAATTAAGAAACGAGTTATTTCTTATGGGGGTTTGACCAAAGGTTAATATCATTTATTTTTTTAATTCGATTGATCGAGTTTGGGTTCCGGGCTAAGTAAGGTTTGTGTTTCAAGTTTGGGTTTTTTGGACTTGTTTATTATCAATCATAGGAATTAGATTTTGTGAATTCAACATTCGGATTAGATTTGTTTGCAAAGTCCAAAAAGGACTTGTGGCGCAGCTTGTTACCCGTTTACCCACCACCTCTTTGTAATTTAATGTTTATATGGAAAATTATTCTACAAACAAAAATTGACATTGTTCAGTAGAACAGCCGTCAAGTTCAGGCCTATGACATTGCTATGTCTGTTTACTGTTTCTGGTTTACTCGTGCTTGTTATTGTTGTAACCGGATATGGGATGAATGTTATCAGACTGTTCGACGGTTCATTTTTTGGTTGATTGGTAGGCCAAAGCAACTTGGATGTGGTGCTGACTGTGGAGAAACTGGAGAAAATGGAACTAGCGGGTGTGCTAGTTGACGACATAAGTGAATTTTTTTTCAGTGGCAAGTCATGTTGATTAATGCTTGTTCGAAAAATCTTTCGGTGAGGATTTGCGTTAACTGGTCGTGTGTATGGTCATAGAATCCTTGGTACTGCTTGCTTTCCATGAAAGCTCTACTTGTCTTATAACTGTTTGTCTGTTAGCTGGTTGAGATTGAGGATGAGTCATTGGCGGTCTTTTCCATTACTGGGTCTGTGATGACCGTATTGGTGTTGTCAATAGCTTCAATGGGCCTTTCAGGTCACTGATGAGAAGGGTCACTGCAATTAGGTAGATTGTTTTGAAATCTTAGCTTATTCTTGGAAACTAGAGGCTTGGAAGATTTCTGTTCTTGAAGATTACCGGAGTTACTGGATGATTGAGATTGTTTTGCTTGGATGGCGGGCTTGAGCTTATCGCAAGACCTTCAAGTGAGAGATTGTTAGGTGTGAAGGCCATTTGGCTCGATTCATTATTTAAGGTGAAAAACCGTAAGACGGATCTTACTAGAGGTTTGCTTGATCGTAGGAGTGAGAACGAGAACATGAAATGTAAATAAATGTTTGTTTATTGAAATCTACAAAAGACTCAATTACAAACTCTCTCTAAAGCTCAATCAGATAAACACTTTAAAAACACATAGTTAAGATCTGGTTTCTCTTAGTTCTCTCTTACAGTTACCAAATACAAAGACAAGCTTCCTATATATACTAGACTGGCCGAACCTCAGGCGAACTTGACGTTCGCCTGATCCGAACCTCAAGTTCGGACCCGGTTCGGCTGGCAGCTTGAACTTGTTCCTAATCTTCACATCGTCTCGTTCAAATACTTCACATGACGCACAGATTATGTATCAACATAAGGCATGTTTTGGTCCTAACCATAATCTCATTTATTATAAGTATCTCGCCATGTGATTGTAATCTTCGCGATTTTGCCTAATGAAACAACATAATTGCAGCTCGTGGATGTATGTTCCCCACTGGGACCGAACCACGTAAAGTTCTTGTGTCGTGTTTATATTTTCTCGTTAACGCATGATAATCGTGTGTGCATTATGTGACAACCGGCAATTTCCCACGTTAAACCTGTTAATAACTTGTGTTATATTTTGATAACGTCCGTTACCATAGTTAACTAGAATAGTTACACGAACATTGCACATGAGTCTAGACGTCGGTTAACTAACTTGAATAATTATATTTTATGATTTTATATAAATTATATTTTATGATTCATAAAAACGCTTTGTCATTCTATATGACAATTATATTTATTATTACGTGGTATATATGTATATATATATATATATACGCATGTCGTTATATGATTTTATGTGATGATGTGTTGCGTAAAATTACGCGAAGCGTTTCTATATTTTTATAGGAATTTAAAATGTATAGTTATTGGGATATAACTATGATTTTATGCGAAATATATATAAGTTATATATTTTTTATATAAAACTTCGTTCGTTAAATACGTTTTGACGTACACTCGAATAATCATCGTCAAGTTGCCTCCGTTAACTCTGTTAGAGAGTTCGTTAATATTTTTAAACGAAGAGGGACCCAACTTGTATTTTTTTCTAAACTTGCTTTTTATTTAAATAAAACCTGGAGGGACTCACTTTGTAAATACCCAAACCTGGCCTTTTAATATGTAAAATATCCAGGGACTAGTTCTGCCATAGTAGCAAAGTCAATTAAATGACTTTTATGTCACCCGACGGTTTCTTTGTTCACCGTCAAACCCTTCACACTCGAATTCAATACATCGGTTACTTTTGTCCATCCAATCGACCACCATAACTCAATCATTTGTTTGTGAGAGCTCATTTGGTTCACCTCCATCCATCGCATCAAACTCTAGCTCTTTCGGTTTTTTTTTTTCCGATCGCAAACCCCACCGGAGAAGAAATTCCGGCCAAAACTTCACCAAAGCACCACGATTCAACGTTCCCTGTGATCGCGGGTACATCAGAAACCGGTGGAGAATCACCGTTTGTCCCGATATTGAGTTCAAGCTCGAAGTGGGTTCAAGTTTCGGTTTCGTTTCGGCTTCAAAAACTCGACATTTCTCATCTCTGTTCCAAGGTAACTGTTTCTCCCTGCTAGTCGCACGTTTTTTTGGGTTTAGTTCTGGATTCGCGAATTTTCCGGTGACCGGAATTTAACTCCGGCCACCGGAGTTTTGGGGAAGAAAGTGATGACTGGATGGTATGGTTTAAATATATAACTGGCGGATCTTAGAACAATAAGGTCCGTAGCCCAACTGGTCAGCGTGTTCACTGGAGACCGAAGGGTCTCTGGTTCGAATCCTCCCAACAGCATTTCTTTGTTTTTTTTTTCCTGAATCAGTTCTGGTAACACTATGTGTACAAAAGTCATACTTTCCTGAAAGTTAACCAAACAAACCACTGCTCCAGTGGTTAGTGCCCCGGGTTCCTTACGAGAGGTCACGGGTTCGAGTCCCGTGACCAAGATTCTTGATGCTGTTTATTTTTTTTAATGATTTGAAATGCTTCGTGGTCCAAAACTCAAACGTATTAGTAAACGACTATTAAATCTCGACCCGTGAAAGTTCCATAAACCTCGTTAGGGTTCTTGTTGAACGTTTATATTACGAAAACATTACGATTTAAATGGATTGAAATATTATAGTCTCGTTTATATTAATATTAATTAGTTTGAAACATAGAAAAATATATATTTATATATATATTTGATTTATTGTCATGTACCTATATACATACGAATGTTTTAAAGATTTTCTTTAAACTCTTGAAACTTTTACGCGCCATCTAAATATAAATATTGGACGTTTTATTTTTGCACATTTTCGACTACGTCTCGATATTTATATTTACGAATATATTTATATACCCGACGATCCCTACATTTGTTATTTGTAATAACATACATACATTGATTTCGTAAACCTTGGCATCCTCGATTTAAGGTCATCTTTTGATTTCTTTCGATCAAACGATTTTTGTCACATTTTGAAATTGTCACCTACGAAATTATTTGTCAAACGAACCGTCGTCTAGGCTATGTCACTCATGTGCGAACACACACTTACGTATGTAAATTCAATAGGTGCTTGGTAGTTACGCAAGACTCGGAGTCTTACTAAATTGTAGCAGCGCACCCTAAGGTGAGTTTCACATCCTTTTACGTTACGTCCGGGTTTGGACGATAACACACGCAAACACGTTACACCCGGGTTAGGGTGATAACACAACGAATTTTATGTATGATTAAAGTAGAAATCCAGTATATATCACATGTTCACGTAAAATGCTTTATCTTTGAAAGTCCTTACTTATCGAACCGTTAATAGCAAATAGCGAGGGGATATTGGGTAGTACTACTGGGGTCTGACAAACCCCACTCAGCGGGCACGAGATGCACCACCCGACTGGCGGTCGGACTGAGGACAATGTCAGCCTAAACTTACCGTGATCGAGTAGACACGGGGAAGGCAAACCACGTAAGGAATTATTCCTACAACTAATTGGTCAGCTTCGGTTGCGAACGTTTTAGTGACATGAACTTAGGCTCGCTACCTACGATATGGATTGTACTGTTAATATACATGCTTATATACGAATAAAAACTGTTGTATTCGTACTGCATAACTATACTAGTTATACTTATGTGCTTATGTGAACTCACCAACATTAGTTGACACTTGCTCTTATGCATGCTTTGCAGGACGCTAGGAGGATCTGATTTTTGGGCACGTGCGTTGTCTAAAACCTTTTATTTTGGGAATTGGTTTTCAAATCTTTTCAACTTGAACTGGTATTTACTCATCGGGCGCTTGCTTGCGCAACTTGACTTTTATGAGCTTCCGCTAAACTTTAACTCTGGTTTGATATTTCCCGTTTGGAAATACATTTACAATTTGAACCCTTAACTTGGTTTGATGTAACTAATGACTCGGGTCCTGGTCTGGTTCACACCCCACACGGTAAAACTCCGTTAGTGGAAATTGGGGGTGTGACAGATTGGTATCAGAGCCCTTGGTTGCAGAGAACTAGAATTTTTAGAAATTCTAAACTGTAACTGTTTTTGAACATTAGTTACAACAATTCCCAAAAACGTTTTCTTTTCGCGTGCCAAAAATCGATTGCTCACATTAGGTTGTTTTGCTTTTGTTTGTGTTTGTCTGGGTTCTGATAGTATGGCACCACACGATAACACGAGGGGTAAGGGAAAGAAAATTGCCAACGAACAGTCATCATCCTCTAACCAACAAGGCCGCGAGCCTGAACAACCTGAGTACACAATAATGGATTTCCTTCGGGATCAGCACATACGTCCTGATAGGCGCGCACCAGACGATTACAGTTGGCTGAATCCGGCAACATATCGGTTGCTTGACATGTATCATGTGCCGGGCAGAGTTGACTTACCCTTTGATTTGCAACGGGTCGTTGCGGGATTGATTGCAGCGTATGATAACACCCTTGGAGAAACCAGACAAAATTCCATCAGCAATCGCACACGCGATAGAGAAATCGAGCGATTACGGGCTGATCAGAGGGAGCGGGATACCTATCACTACAACTTGTCCCAGGGAGTAATGGGTATCCGTCATAGGGTCACCGAGCTTGAGTCGCGACCCAATCCAGCAGGTTTGGAGCATGAACTGCATCTAGCACAACATCAGATTGCTGAAGTCCAACATTCCAATGCAGCGCTTCACCACTCCAACGCGACACTTGCGGCGCAGGTCGCCACCCTCCAAGTGCAAATGGCAGCCCTGCAAGTTCAAGGTGCTCCTGTTCAGGAAGAAGAGGAGGAACCCTTCGAGGAAGAACCTTTTGAGGAGGATCCTCAAGAGGACATGGAGGAAGAACCAGATGTTATTGATCCTTGATCTAATCTGTCTTCTTTATCTTTTATTTTGTTACTTCGAATAAAATTGACTGGGTGTTCATTTTATTTTGAATGTTTCAAATACTGAGTTACATCATGGTTGGATTTAAATCTTGTAATGGATATTACACCTTCATTTTTCCAATGTGATTCTAAAAATTATTTCGTGTGATGGATGGATGCATGAATAATTGTTTAGTGCTTAACGAAATTAATATTGGATATATTAATTTTTGGATTGTATGCGTGCTAACGTATATAATGGAATTAATATTGGGCATATTAATCATTGAAATGTTTGTATGGCAAAAAGAATCATGGCTGAAAACCTCACCGCGGCACAGATCCAAAATCTGATTGGCCAAGGAGTTGCAGCAGCTCTAGCAGCGACCCAAAATCAGCCAAACAACAACGGTGGTACGTAAAAGGGACGAAAAATTGACAACATTTTTTTTTCTCACTCTAAAAAAAAAAATTTATTCTCTAAAATAATTTTAAGAAACAAATCCAGGCCCAGCTCAGTGCACTTTCAAAACTTACATGGATTGTAAGCCACTCAGTTCAAGGGTGATGAGGGAGCCGTGGGTCTGCTGCGTTGGCTCGAGAAATCTGAGGAGGTATTTTCAATGTGCAACTGCCCAATTGCGAATCGGGTCAATTTCGCAACCGCTACACTCGAGGGAGCTGCCCTCACTTGGTGGAACGCGCAAATTCAAATGCTAGGGCTCGACGCAGCGAATGCTATGACTTGGCAGGAATTCAAGGATGCCATCATGGAGGAGTACTGTCCTCGTGACCAAGTCAAAAGGTTGGAAATCGAGTTTTAAAACTCGAAATAGGTTTCGAGGTTGAAGAGTACACCGCTCGCTACCACGAGTACGCGGTGCTATGCCCCACGATGGTTGATGCTGATTTCAAAAGGATAGAAAGGTATGTGGATGGGTTAGCTCCACGGATCAAGGGGATGGTTACTGCCTCAAACCCTACAAATGTGCAGAATGCTATCAGGTTGGCCCATAAGCTGACTGACCAGGCCATAGAGCAGGGAACTTTGCCACCCAGGAAGGTCCCCAAAACTGCCCTTGATGGAAAAAGAAAGAGAGAAGATGAATCCAACAACAACAACCACCGTAACAACAATAACAACGGCGAAGATGGTGGTAGAAACGGTGGAGATGGCGCCAAAGGGCGAGCTTTTGTTATGGGTTCAAGTGAAGCAAGAAACGACGCCAACGTCATTAGCGGTAAGTTTCTTCTAAATAACTACTTCGCAAATGTCTTATTTGATACGGGTGCCGAGAAAAGTTTTATCTCGACTAAGTTCTGTAAGTTGATTAAGGCTACTCAAACTCCACTAAAAGCTAGGTATACAGTTGAATTAGCAAATGGTAAGCTTCTTGACACCACTCACTTAGTTGAGGACTGCACATTAGAACTAGCTGGTCATAAACTAAGTATAGACCTTATGCCTGTTACCATCGGTAGTTTCGACGTAATAGTAGGCATGGACTGGCTATCCAAACATCAGGCGGAAATTTTCTGTCAAGAAAAGGTTATACGAATGCCTGTAGCCGAAGGAGAATTACTCTCGATTCAGGGCGAAAAGGGAGGTGCTGTCTCCGGAATCATATCATACCTTAAAGCGCAGAAGTGTCTTCGGAAAGGACACGTACGTAACAATCCTGGCCACAGTTACGGACCAAACCAGGGTAGAGAGAAAAATTGAAGATTTCCCGATCGTACGCGATTACCCGGAGGTATTTCCTGAGGAATTACCTGGCCTTCCTCCGCATCGGTAAGTAGAATTTGGGATTGACCTTGCTCCGGGAGCAGCTCCGGTCGCGTGTGCACCATATCGTCTAGCGGTGAACGAATTGAATGAGCTATCCACACAACTGCAGGAACTGCTAGATAAGGGTTTTGTTAGACCTAGCTCGTCACCATAGGGAGCACCAGTATTATTCGAGAAGAAGAAGGATGGCACGTTTAGGATGTGTATCGGTTACCGTGAACTCAACAAAGTCACTATCAAGAATCGATACCCTCTTCCTCGAATAGATGATCTTTTTGATCAGCTTCAAGGATCCAGTTACTATTTCAAGATTGATTTAAGGTCCGGATACCATCAGTTAAGAGTCCGTGAGGAGGACATAGAAAAGACAACCTTTAGAACACGCTACGGCCATTATGAATTCTTGGTCATGCCTTTCGGGCTGACAAATGCACCGGCTGTTTTCATGGATCTCATGAACCGTGTGTGCAAGTCCTACCTAGATAAATTCGTCATAGTGTTTATTGACGACATCCTCATATACTCCAAAACAAAAGAAGAACACGAGGAACATCTGTGGTTAATCTTTGAATTGTTAAAGAAAGAACAACTCTACGCAAAATTCTGTAAGTGTGATTTCTGGATCCGAGAGGTTCAATTTCTGGGTCACATCGTCAACGAACAAGGTATCCACGTTGACCCCGCCAAGGTCGAAGCCATTAAAAGTTGGCCTACCCCTAGAGCACCTACGGAGATTAGCCAATTCTTGGGTTTGGCAGGTTACTACCGTCGTTTTATAAAGGGATTCTCTCAGTTAGCTCAACCATTGACCGCTCTTACGCACAAAGGGGTTCAATACAGATGGGGTGACGAGGAAGAGGCAGCCTTCCAAGCTTTGAAAGAGAAACTTTGTACTGCACCTATATTATCTTTACCTGATGGGATTGACGACTTCGAGGTCTATTGTGACGCGTCAATCCAGGGACTCGGATGTGTTTTGATGCAAAGAGGTAAAGTTATCGCATACGGGTCAAGGCAACTAAAGTCCAATGAGAAGAATTACACAACTCATGACTTAGAGTTGGGCGCTGTTGTATTTGCCTTGAAATTTTGGAGACACTACTTATACGGTACCAAGTGTACGATATTCACTGGTCACAAGAGCCTCCAACACATATTTGAACAGAAGGAACTCAACATGAGACAACGTAGGTGGGTCGAATTGCTAAACGACTACGACCTTGCGATAAAGTATCATCCAGGCAAGGCCAACGCGGTGGCCGATGCTTTGAGTAGAAAGGAACATGTCAAACCTAGAAGAGTTCGAGCTCTGCAATTAACGATCCATACAGGGCTACCGGATAGACTCCGGGATCCTCAGAAAGAGGCCCTAAAGGAGGAAAACTTTGGGTCTGAATCATTACGTGACATATATGGAACTTCGGAAGTTAAGTCTGATAGACTTCGTTATTATAATGACCGTATATGGGTACCTTTGCATGGAAATCTTAGAGAACTGGTGATGGACGATGCTCACAAGTCCCGTTATTCGGTCCATCCAGGTTCTGACAAAATGTACCAAGATCTGAAGGGATTGTATTGGTGGCCCAATATGAAAGCTGATATCGCTAGATATGTCAGCAAGTGCTTGACATGTGCGAAGGTCAAAACAGAACATCGAAAGCCAGCAGGATTACTGCAACAACCTAAAATCCCTGAATGGAAATGGGAAGAAATCTCGATGGATTTCATCACGGGATTGCCCCGTTCTTCTGGCGGTAACGATATGATTTGGATTATCGTTGACCGGTTAACAAAATCCGCGCATTTCCTAGCTACCAAAGAAAGTGACAAAATAGGAAAACTTGCAAAGATATATCTCAAGGAGATTGTCAAGCTTCACGGAGTGCCTTTGTCTATTATCTCCGACCGAGACCCTAGGTTTGCTTCAAATTTTTGGAGATCCTTACAAGCAGCGATGGACACTCGCTTAGTTATGAGTACCGCATATCATCCTCAAACAGATGGACAGACTGAACGTACCATCCAAACTCTCGAGGATATGCTCAGAGCATGTGTGCTCGACTTTGGAAAAAATTGGGAAACGCATCTACCGCTGGTAGAATTCTCCTATAACAACAGCTACCATACCAGTATTGGAGCCGCTCTATTTGAGGCTCTTTACGGACGAAAATGCAGATCGGCGGTCTGTTGGGCCGAGGTCGGTGAGAGCCAACTCACTGGACCTGAACTAGTACATGAGACCACGAAGAGGGTCGTGCAAATCAGAAACAGCATGAAAGCGACAAGAGATAGACAAAAGAGTTATGCAGATAAACGCCGAAGGCCTTTGGAATTTGAAGTCGGCGATAAAGTTATACTGAAAGTCTCGCCTTGAAAAGGCGTCGTACGCTTTGGCAAGCGCGGGAAGTTGAATCCCCGCTATGTAGGACCATTCGTGATCACATAAACCATTGGTCCGGTGGCTTACCGTTTAAATTTACCTCCTGAATTGGATGGAGTACACAACGTGTTTCACGTTTCGAACCTGAGGAAGTGTTTAGCTGATGACACTCTTATAGTTCCATTAGAAGAACTACAAATCGATGAACAGCTGCGATTTATCGAACAACCTGTGGAAATCATGGGACGTGAGGAGAAAACATTGAAACGAAGTAAAATTCCCATCGTCAAAGTGAGATGGCAATCTAAGCGTGGACCGGAGTTCACGTGGGAACGAGAAGATAAGATGAGGAAGAAATATCCTCACTTATTTGATCAGGCCTCAACATCTAATTAAGGTATGAGTTAAATTTTGGGACAAAATTTCCTTAACAAGGGGATGATGTAGCAACCCTAAAATTTTCTTTTTCCTTCCACAGAAACCTTAGCAACTTAAGGCAATTTTCGGGACGAAAATTCCTTAACAAGGGGATGATGTGACAACCGGCAATTTCCCACGTTAAACCTGTTAATAACTTGTGTTATATTTTGATAACGTCCGTTACCATAGTTAACTAGAATAGTTACACGAACATTGCACATGAGTCTAGACGTCGGTTAACTAACTTGAATAATTATATTTTATGATTTTATATAAATTATATTTTATGATTCATAAAAACGCTTTGTCATTCTATATGACAATTATATTTATTATTACGTGGTATATATGTATATATATATATATATACGCATGTCGTTATATGATTTTATGTGATGATGTGTTGCGTAAAATTACGCGAAGCGTTTCTATATTTTTATAGGAATTTAAAATGTATAGTTATTGGGATATAACTATGATTTTATGCGAAATATATATAAGTTATATATTTTTTATATAAAACTTCGTTCGTTAAATACGTTTTGACGTACACTCGAATAATCATCGTCAAGTTGCCTCCGTTAACTCTGTTAGAGAGTTCGTTAATATTTTTAAACGAAGAGGGACCCAACTTGTATTTTTTTCTAAACTTGCTTTTTATTTAAATAAAACCTGGAGGGACTCACTTTGTAAATACCCAAACCTGGCCTTTTAATATGTAAAATATCCAGGGACTAGTTCTGCCATAGTAGCAAAGTCAATTAAATGACTTTTATGTCACCCGACGGTTTCTTTGTTCACCGTCAAACCCTTCACACTCGAATTCAATACATCGGTTACTTTTGTCCATCCAATCGACCACCATAACTCAATCATTTGTTTGTGAGAGCTCATTTGGTTCACCTCCATCCATCGCATCAAACTCTAGCTCTTTCGGTTTTTTTTTTTTCCGATCGCAAACCCCACCGGAGAAGAAATTCCGGCCAAAACTTCACCAAAGCACCACGATTCAACGTTCCCTGTGATCGCGGGTACATCAGAAACCGGTGGAGAATCACCGTTTGTCCCGATATTGAGTTCAAGCTCGAAGTGGGTTCAAGTTTCGGTTTCGTTTCGGCTTCAAAAACTCGACATTTCTCATCTCTGTTCCAAGGTAACTGTTTCTCCCTGCTAGTCGCACGTTTTTTTGGGTTTAGTTCTGGATTCGCGAATTTTCCGGTGACCGGAATTTAACTCCGGCCACCGGAGTTTTGGGGAAGAAAGTGATGACTGGATGGTATGGTTTAAATATATAACTGGCGGATCTTAGAACAATAAGGTCCGTAGCCCAACTGGTCAGCGTGTTCACTGGAGACCGAAGGGTCTCTGGTTCGAATCCTCCCAACAGCATTTCTTTGTTTTTTTTTTCCTGAATCAGTTCTGGTAACACTATGTGTACAAAAGTCATACTTTCCTGAAAGTTAACCAAACAAACCACTGCTCCAGTGGTTAGTGCCCCGGGTTCCTTACGAGAGGTCACGGGTTCGAGTCCCGTGACCAAGATTCTTGATGCTGTTTATTTTTTTTAATGATTTGAAATGCTTCGTGGTCCAAAACTCAAACGTATTAGTAAACGACTATTAAATCTCGACCCGTGAAAGTTCCATAAACCTCGTTAGGGTTCTTGTTGAACGTTTATATTACGAAAACATTACGATTTAAATGGATTGAAATATTATAGTCTCGTTTATATTAATATTAATTAGTTTGAAACATAGAAAAATATATATTTATATATATATTTGATTTATTGTCATGTACCTATATACATACGAATGTTTTAAAGATTTTCTTTAAACTCTTGAAACTTTTACGCGCCATCTAAATATAAATATTGGACGTTTTATTTTTGCACATTTTCGACTACGTCTCGATATTTATATTTACGAATATATTTATATACCCGACGATCCCTACATTTGTTATTTGTAATAACATACATACATTGATTTCGTAAACCTTGGCATCCTCGATTTAAGGTCATCTTTTGATTTCTTTCGATCAAACGATTTTTGTCACATTTTGAAATTGTCACCTACGAAATTATTTGTCAAACGAACCGTCGTCTAGGCTATGTCACTCATGTGCGAACACACACTTACGTATGTAAATTCAATAGGTGCTTGGTAGTTACGCAAGACTCGGAGTCTTACTAAATTGTAGCAGCGCACCCTAAGGTGAGTTTCACATCCTTTTACGTTACGTCCGGGTTTGGACGATAACACACGCAAACACGTTACACCCGGGTTAGGGTGATAACACAACGAATTTTATGTATGATTAAAGTAGAAATCCAGTATATATCACATGTTCACGTAAAATGCTTTATCTTTGAAAGTCCTTACTTATCGAACCGTTAATAGCAAATAGCGAGGGGATATTGGGTAGTACTACTGGGGTCTGACAAACCCCACTCAGCGGGCACGAGATGCACCACCCGACTGGCGGTCGGACTGAGGACAATGTCAGCCTAAACTTACCGTGATCGAGTAGACACGGGGAAGGCAAACCACGTAAGGAATTATTCCTACAACTAATTGGTCAGCTTCGGTTGCGAACGTTTTAGTGACATGAACTTAGGCTCGCTACCTACGATATGGATTGTACTGTTAATATACATGCTTATATACGAATAAAAACTGTTGTATTCGTACTGCATAACTATACTAGTTATACTTATGTGCTTATGTGAACTCACCAACATTAGTTGACACTTGCTCTTATGCATGCTTTGCAGGACGCTAGGAGGATCTGATTTTTGGGCACGTGCGTTGTCTAAAACCTTTTATTTTGGGAATTGGTTTTCAAATCTTTTCAACTTGAACTGGTATTTACTCATCGGGCGCTTGCTTGCGCAACTTGACTTTTATGAGCTTCCGCTAAACTTTAACTCTGGTTTGATATTTCCCGTTTGGAAATACATTTACAATTTGAACCCTTAACTTGGTTTGATGTAACTAATGACTCGGGTCCTGGTCTGGTTCACACCCCACACGGTAAAACTCCGTTAGTGGAAATTGGGGGTGTGACACATTATGTGTTGGTGATTCTGTTAAGCCACTTGAAACCTAACAGAGGCAACCTTCCAGACTAGGGTTTATCATAAAAAAAAGAGTAAATTACGGATTTCGTCCCTGAGGTTTGCACAAATTTCGGATTTCATCCCTAAGTTTCATTTATTACGGATTTCGTCCTCAAGTTTTGCAAAAACGTATCGGATTTCGTCCTTGACATGGATGTCCGTTAAAAATTTCTGTTAAATGAGTGGGAATGACATTTGTACCCCTCCCTTTAAATTAAAAAGAAAAACAAAAACAAAACTAAAATTAAAGACTGAATCTGTAATCATCTCCGAAACATCCTCAATCGGCGGCCGGCCAAATCAGGCGATTCTTGAATTGGTGTCGGAGATGTTCCGCTCTCGCCTACCACCACCATCACTACAGCTAGATTCCGTTATCATACTCCGGCGGTCATTACCACCACCGTCCTTTTAGGATTGTTAATTGCAATCTTTTATTTCATCAACGATCACGATTACATCAGTTAGGATTGTTGATTTGGTTTCATTTCTATCTTGTGGTTTGATTTAATTTTTCAATTGTTGTATGTTGAAATCACTCGTCACAGATGGTAAAGAAAGGGGGGAAGTAGGAAACGATCGTAGCTCGTGAACGAAGATGGTGACCGGAGATGGGTTCCGGAGCTCGTGACCGGAGATGGGGACCAGAGCTCGTGACCGGAGAAGATGGACAGGAGACTAGCCATTTGGTACAGAATGATGATGTAAAACGAATTGAAGAAAGAATGAGGTAAAGATCATCCTCTAACTCCATCCTAATTTGAATAAAAGTTAGGCACTGTATGTTGATTCCATCGCCGGAGAAGACGGGCAGGAGACTAGCCATTTGGTATGTCGATTCCATCCTTCAATTAGCACAAAAATCAAACAATTTGGCATCTGTTTCATCCTTCAATTCATCCTAATTTGAAACTGAAATTCATTGCCACTTCCGCCGGAAAATCATTGCCACTTCCGTCAATTTGAGCATCGATTTGGGATTCCAGATCTGGGGTGGGGGGTTAGGGTTGGGGTTATAATTGTCCTTTTACATCCATTTAACAGAAAATTTTAACAGAAGTTAGCCAAAAGGACGAAATCCGATACGTTTTTGCAAAACTTGAGGACGAAATCCGTAATAAATGAAACTTAGGGACGAAATCCGAAATTTGTGCAAACCTCAGGGACGAAATCCGTAATTTACTCTAAAAAAAAACCCTTAATTTTCACATAAGCCTACTACTCATCAAAAGAGTGTTCGGTATACCAATAGATGGATGTTTGAGTATGATTTAACAAAAAAATGATATAAAAGTCGTGATAGAGTCTGTTTATAGCTAATACCCACAAGAAAACTTACTTTTAGTTATGCAAGGAAAAGTTTGTATATTGGTCTCTAACGAGTGCTATTATCCCTGTCTTTTTTTAAGTCTCGGGTTGAAACAAATTACTATAATTCGTCCCCAATGACAACGGATTAGTCATATCTTTCACAAATTCTACTATGAGAGCCCTCATGTTTATATATGCCACTCATTTTGACCCATGAAAAATCGAACTGTGTAAGCTTTGATTCAACGTCGATCCGCAGCGACCATTTTTCTAGATTTCAGTTTTTGATGAACTTTC
>JBCNJP010000242.1:0-20000 GCA_039602395.1 Deinandra increscens subsp. villosa | reverse complement strand
TAACCGAAGCCATCATGTATCAGAATCGAAAGAAGTAAACGGGGGGAGAGAGAGGTAGCTTTAATTAAAGTTGGTGTGATGAGTTGAGTGAAGGAGAGAGTTATTTATAGTTGAGATGAGCTAATTGTAGGAATAAAATTAGAAAGCAAACATACGGCTGCTAGTCACTGCTACACTAATATATTCATTGGGTGAAGAGAACGAAACTTTTTATTAAACATTGTCTTTATCTTCGTTTTTTGCCACGAAGTGAAACAAACAAACTGCTGGCCGATTTGGAAAAAAATTTAAAAATCATGAATCAAGAGTTAAGCATAAATATTATATTTATATATATACAATATATGAGATGATGATCCGCGCATACGTTGTACCAGACACGTACAACCTTGTGAGAACGAAAACAAAACTATGTAAGTTTAGACCCATAGCCGAAATAGGCGTGCAACCTCATAAGAATGAAAAAAACAATGTAATTTTAGACTACTACAAAATGAATCTGAAATAATGTAACTAATTAACCACTCTAAATAGAACATAATTATATTATTAAAAGGTAATTCTTAATAAGGTTACATAAGGCTCAATATAAATTTAAAAATAAGTAATTTGTTTTTCTTTTACTTCGTAAATATTTAAGTCCTATAAGTAAATATAGATTCTATAGTAAAAATGAACTTTTACATCAGTTCAGAAGAGATGAGGTGTGGAAGAAAGGAAGTCGGAGAGTCGTCGTCTGCCGGAGAAGAGTCAAGAGAGAGAGATGAGGGTTGGAAGCTGGTCCAAGGAAGGAGGAAGAGTAGCCAGAAAGTCCAGGTATCATATCTCGTGGTGATTTTGTGGAGGAAGGGCTGATATCTTTCTATGTGTCGAATTTACCTGATTCGTGCAAGAAGGAATGGCTTGCGGAGGCTGTGGCGGGTTTTGGCTGCTTGGTTGACACTTATATTGCCAAGAAGGTGAACAACGAGGGACATGTATTTGGTTTTGTGAAGTTCCGAGGGGTTAAAAACAGGAAGGAACTAGAGAAGAAGCTGCAGGGGAGTAACAGTGGGGGTGATGAAGGCTCACGTCAATCTTCAAAAGTATATCAGGGATGGCAAGCCGGTGATGCAGGCGGAGGAGGTTCAAGGGTCTTCTGCCTTTGAAAGGAGGCAGCCTGGTGGAGATATGGTGGGGGGGGGGGGGGGCATCTATCGGTATGGAACTGTATTCAGGAAGGGGTGTCCTTTGCTAAGGTGGTGTCTGGTCCACAGGCGGCGGAGGTAGCTGGTAAGGGAAAGGTGTTGAACATGTAGCGGCGGGTCACGCCAGCAAATGAAGCTTGGCAATGTAGGGCTCTCCTTGGACAGGCTGTTGATTTGTTCCATCTGTGTGATCTGGATAAACTTTTTGGGAAAGGGGAGAAGGTGGAATGCAATGTCCGACATCTGGGTGGTTTTCATGTTTTGTTGACATTTAAAAATCAAGGGGCTGCTGAAGAATTCTTAGAGATGGAGGATCGTTGGGGGTCCTAGTTTTCTTCTCTTCTCTTATGGAGAGGTCAGCTGTATCATCGCCAGAGGATTGTGTGGATTAGTTTTACAGGGGGTACCGCCGCACTTTTGGTTTGCTGATGTGTTCAATGAAATTGGGGGTTGCTTTGGTAAGTTGATCCATGGGTTGGATGCGGATCTCCGGGATTGTGATATGGCGAAGACTTGTGTGGGTCTCCTGGTGGATGAGTTCTGTAGAGTGGATGGGCTGATTATGGTGGTCCGGGGGGAAAAGAAACCTTGTGTGTGGCGTGCGGGAGGTGCATTAGGAGTGGTCTCCAGACTTGATGGACATTTTTACGGCGGTTGGTTGTGAAAAATTGCTCCGGTGGTTCCGTCATAGGTTACCAGACTGGCCGGGGTGGAAGGTGTATCGTCGGGGGAAGATGGAGGGTCGGGGTCAGTGGGGGAGTCCGAGGATGTGGCGGCTCCTGTTGATGTGGGAGTCTCGAGGACGGCTGTTCCACGTCCTAGTGAGAGTAATAATGAGGTGGGTGGGAATGTTTTCCAAGGTAGGTGGGAAAGGGTGCGTCAGAGGCAGGAGGATGTAGCGGGTACGGTGGGGCTGATGGATGGGATATCTCTTGGGTCGCGGAAAAGGCGGGGTTGGGATGGGCCTGAGAAGGATTTGGGCTCATGGGGATAGTGGTGGGCCTCGCAAGACACGTAAATCGGTTTTAGACTCTCTGGATCTTAATTTCCCCCCACCTAACTTTCCGCCTAAGGTTGCTCCGGTGGAAAATCCTAAATGGAGATTCAGGTGCTCGAGGCGCTCTAAATCCAATAATTCAGTGGAGGATGTGCCGTCATTTGGTGTGGAGAATAAGGGTTTTGGGAAGATCTTGGGGACCGTCCAGTCGGCGACAAGTGATAAGGTTCAAAGAAGGAAGGATTTGGCTCTTGCTAATGAGGTGATTGATTTTCTTCAGGCCGCTGCTCTTGTGGGTATTCAATTAATTGAATGTGAATAGAGAGTGAAGGAGCTCGTATTGAATGATGGCGTGGTTAGCGAAGTTTGATTGATAGATTTTCTCTCAATCAATTGTTGTGGTTTGGGGAATAAGATGAAAATCTCTTGGATAAATAAACTTAAGCTAGAGCATCGAGTTAGTTTTCTTTGTATTCAGGAGACTCATTAGTCTGTGAGCGACTCCCTTCCTGTAAATAGTTTATGGGGATCTCATCGTTTTGGTTTTGAATGGGTTCCGGCTTCTGGGAGGTATGGGGGTATTCCGAGCCTCTGGGATCCGGCGATGTTTTAGTTAACTGAGGTGGTAAAAAAATGCAAATTTCTTGTTGACGACTGGGAGGTGCTCGGTCACTCAACATATTATCAATTTCGTTAACGTTTATGTGCTGCAAGGGGCGATAAGGAAGAAGGCGTTGTGGGAGAATTTGCTGAGTCTGATGCAGGATAAAATTGGTTGGTTGGTGTTTGGGGGAGATTTCAATGAGGTCCGATTTCACTACGTCAAAATTCACCTTTGGCCACGGACAAAAACCGTGACAAAAGGTGTTTTGTCACGTTTTTTTTTTCCATTCCAAACGACACCATAGGTGCCGTGACCATATGTACCCTACGGCCACGTTACAATATCAGTGGCTGAAGCCACCTATAAGCGTGGCTAAATGGTACCAATATTTGTTGTTGTAATCAAACAATTCTTCAGAAAAGCGTGGCGAAAGGGTTCCATCGGCCACATGTGTTTGGTTAACGTGGCCTTTGGTATTTTATGGTCACGTATATTCGTGTTTTAGCCACATACATTATAAAAATACGTGGCCAAAGGGTTGCTGAAATCATACATTTTGTCACAGTACGAGTGGCCAAAGGGTGGCAACGGCCACGTTAAAATATGAATGGCGTGGCCTTTGGTATTATATGGTGACGTATATTTGTGTTTTAGCCACATATGTAATAAAAAAACGTGGCCAAATGGGTTGCTGAAATTATAATTTTTGTCCCAATACGCGTGGCCAAAGGTTGGCAACCGCCACGTAAAAATATGAATAGCGTGGCCTTTGGTATTATATGGTCACGTATATTTGTGTTTTAGCCACATATGATATGAAATAACGTGGCCAAATGGGTTGCTGAAATCATACATTTTGTCCCAATACGCGTGGCCAAAGGGTGGCAACGGCCACATTAAAATATAATAAGGGTGGCCTTTGGTATTATATGGTCACGTATATTTGTGTTTTAGCCACATATATTTGGAAAAAAAAAGTGGCTAAAGGGTAGTTGAAATCATACATTTTGTCTCAATACGCGTGGCCAAATGGTGGCAACGGCCACGTTAAGATATAAAAAACGTGACCTTTGGTATTATATGGTAACGTATATTTGTGTTTTAGCCACATATATTTGGAAAAAGAAAGTGGCCAAAGGGTAGTTGAAATCATACATTTTGTCTCAATACGCGTGGCCAAATGGTGGCAACGGCCACGTTAAGATATAAAAAGCGTGGCCTTTGGTATTATATGGTCACGTATATTTGTGTTTTAGCCACATATATTTGGAAAAAGAAAGTGGCCAAAGGGTAGTTGAAATCATACATTTTATCTCAATGAACCCTATATTTAATTACAAATCAAATAAAATTTAATTACAACTCAAATAAAATTTAACACATATATTTAATTACAAATAAAATAAAATTCAATTGCAAGTCAATACAAATGAAATACAAATAAAAAATTAAAGAAAATTACACTGCATACAAGCATTATTCTCAATCTAATTCAATTACAAGTCAACAACACTACCGCGTAAGTGGTCTTCATCTTCAACTGTCCAGATTTGAGCTTAATTAGGACCATTTTTTATTGTATTCCTTCCTATACCAAAACATATAATTGATAATTAGGTTATGGAAATTGATCATAATATATATAGCAATTTTGAAATACTTACCACCATGATAGATATGGACTGAGGAGTGCCATTTTATTGCAAGTAGTATGGGTCATCAGGTCCTACAGTTCAATTGATTTCCAGATGAACATTAGATATCCAGATGAACTTAAAACATCCGGATGAAGATCACATTAATTAAGTTCCAGATCAACTTCAAAGTCAGTTGAACTTTGTTTGCTACACATCTCACCATTTGTTCCAACAATCCCTAGCTGGCCCAAGTGTTTGAGGTACCAAATAACATTTAAAATGGGACTACATGACATTACCAAACAGATTACTGTGAAAATATAGAACGGAATGAAACTTGACTGGCAAATATTTACCTTTTTCTTTTCAACCGCTTCAGACGAGGTTGATCGACCACCGATTTCACGCCCTACAGTTCAATTAATTACTAGTAAATGAGCAATCAAACCTATAATGAGTTTGACAAATACTAACCGTTGTGTGTATGTCAGCATGATTAGTGCTGTGGCTAGATCCAACAAAAATCTCCTTAGAATTTTCCTAGAACAATGTTTTTGAAATGGTAAAAAGTTAGACCAGAATAATGACGCAGACCTATCATGAAAGTATTTATTCTGTTTTTTTAATCTAACATAAGTTGTTCCAGTTTTATTCATACAGATTATGTATATACTCTATTTTTTCATATTAACATACATTTTCAATGAATAATAGCAGGGCCCCATTTAACTCATATCTTTGTTCTTACATGAAGTATATATTCTTATGTACCATGAACTTGCATCTATTTGTGTTCTTCAGGAACATGAGTTCATCCGGATTGTGTTCTTCATGAACAAGAGTGTATGTGATTATAAGGCACTTGAAAAATAGTATGATTAATTAAGTTGTGATGTAAAGAATTCACCTCTGTAGATGCCGGAGCATTAAGTTTGTGTGGTAGCGGTGGTCCAGTTGCAGATAGATGAGCTATAAGTAGATCAAGTTTTTTCTCCGATTCTTGAATCTTCAAGAAGAGGGCCTTAATCTGTTCATTTTTTTCATCCCTAAGAAGTCTCTCCTCTTTAAGTTCGAACTCAAGTTTTTCCAATTGACCATCACTGTTGTTGGACCGATTCTTGAATTTTGTACAATTAACAGAATGTAGTTAGATGCTTTTTAACAAAGTACATAAATAGGAAAGCATGCAGACCCTATTGATTCATTATCTCTTAGTTAGTTCTTAATTATTAATATATCACATAAAGACCCTATTGATTGATTATTTGATATGTTATACACAAATTAAAGACATCTAAAGGGAAGAGTGGAACACATCATGTCTTCAGTGGATATAAACAAACAGTTCACCATTTCTAGCAGAGTAGCAGATGCATGACATCAACATTCTTCTATTCTTCTACAGGGGATTTAAACTAAAATTTCTTTATTTTGTACCCCTCTAACATGAACCTACAAAAAATGTTGGAAACATTCCTATATATGTCCTCTAGGATCATTTCCTAGCTAGTAATTAATGACCAGAGTAACGTAAATTAGTTCTTAGTTATTAATACATCACATAAAGACCCTATTGACTAATTATTTGATATGTTATACCCAAATTTAAGACATCCAAAGGGAAGAAAGGAGGTTCACCAGTAACATGAATCTACAAACATGTGCATATGCTTGACCTCAACATTCCTAGCATAAAAATAACTAATTTAGCATGCTCCCCCAGTCATTTAAGAAGGTAAATAACTAATTTAGCATAAAATGAATGGGTTGAAATGAATGGAGAGGATATCTGCAATATATACCCATTCCTAATCAATTCTGTATGAAACGAAATTTTATCGATCTGTAACTGTAACTGTACACAAATTCAGGGATCCCAAGTTAAACGTGTATCAATAATAAACAAAAGAAACAATTTTATGAAAACAGATTGTAAGTAATGAAACGGAATAACTTGACAATTACCGTTTTCTGGACTGAATGGTCTCCCAAATCACATCCCACTTCTGAAGAATCGCTAGCGCTGGCTGTTGAAGCTATTCGTTGTTGAAGCTCCATGGAAGATGTGAATGAAATGGATGAGAAAGAAGACCTAGTTATTCGCTGGAGGTTTTTAATTGGAAATTTTCTGATAAAGTGAGAGGGAATCGATAATAAGTAAATTTAGTTCGAAATTTTGGGTGTAGTTTGAACTAATGGTGGGAAATTCAAATTTTTTGGTGAAAATTTTTAACTAAAAGGGGGGGAATTGTTCAAACTGATAAAAAAACCCAAAATTAATATAAACAATATGTATATTAAACATAATTAAACATAAACATAATTAATTAATTAATTAAATGTCTCCACGTGGCTCTTCCAGCGGGTTCTTCTTGAAGATGAAATCCATAACTGTGATCCTTTAAGCAGATCTGGATGACGATCGGAGTTAAAAGCCCTAATTAACAAAATTACGTTTTAATATATATTAACTTTATTATTTTATTTTAGATATAATAAACAAGATTTTATTTACATGTGCCTTGTGGCCGTGATAACGCAACTACAAAAAACGGATACATTACTAAAACACAACTCAAAAATGAAAATGATAAATTACTATGCAATTCAGAATAAAAATACCAAAAGACGTACCGCCATGTTGTGAATTTCTCATGTATAATAATTTTGTTTCCAAAAATATTAAACGACATCCAGTTAGGATGTTGAGGAGCAATTAGGACCAACTAGACTCAATGAGGACTAAATACTGACAATTAGCGTCATTTATAAAGATACTTTAGTGAAGACCAGTTATGGTCAATTAATATGGTCAATGAATACGAATTTGGACCAGTTCAATGAGAAGGTCGATTATGCTCATAGGACCGATAAGGACGGAGCATGAAGGAAGTGACTAATGAGGATTGATAATCAAGTATGACCAATTAGGACTAATTGGGGCCAATTAGTTAAAATGAGGACCAATGATACCAATAAGGGTAAATCAGGGTTAGTGATCGTCGATTAAGACCAATTAGGTTCAATTAGGGTCAATGAGGACCAATTAGGACCAATAAGGATGAATTATGACTTATTAGGGCCAGTTAGGACCGATGAGGGCCAATTAGACAGAATAAGTACCAATATGGCTCAATTCGGGTTAATGAGGAGCAATTAGGACCAATAAGGATGAATTATGACTTATTAGGGCCAGTTAGGACCGATGAGGGCCAATTAGACAGAATAAGTACCAATATGGCGCAATTCGGGTTAATGAGGAGCAATTTGAACAAAATGGACCAATAAGCACCAATTAGTGTCAGTTAACCTCAATAAGGACCTACTAGACTTATCGTTTACCATTTACTTTGTAGTACAACAAATTTGAGTCAATTAGGCCCAATTGACCGCAATTGATTATAATTGGTCCTAAATGAGCCTAATTGATCGTAATTGACCGTAAGTGATCTTCATTGAACCTAACCGAGCCGAATAGACTATAATTGACCTTCATTGGCCCTAATTCATCCTAACTGAGTGTGACTGGCCCTCATTGGTACTCATTTGTCATAAATGACCATGGTCAACCTTAATTCAGTCTACTGGTCCTCATTGAGCGTAATTTGGCCCTCAATCGGCCTAATAGACCCTAATTGGTGATATTTGGTCCTCATAAGGGGTCGACATTGAGCAAAATCGACCCTCGTTAATTAGTTATAACTGGTCTTCATCAGTGACCCTAATTGATCCTCATTGACCCAAATTGACCCCAATTTACCCTAATTGGGCCTCGTGGCTTCGTTGGTCCTAATTGGTCCTACTTTATCTTCATTTGTCCTCACCGGTCTTAATCGACCCTAATTGATGTGGATTCAATTAAAATAAATCTTTAATCCTAATAAAGCAATAAAATGATTGCCACATGGCCTTTTTCTAGGGCCTCCACATCATCATGTCCACATGTCAACACTAGATTAAATTAATATATAAATTTTAAAATAAATTCAATATATTATTTCAACTTTATAAATATAAAATTGAACCTTACATTTAATAAAATTTAAATTTCTAATTAATGTAATGAAACTTCAAATCTTTTAAAATTTCTAAACTTAAATAACTTCAACTAAATGGGCAAACTTCAATAACTTCCCCTGTATCAACTCTTAGGGTTCATTGTGATCCAGAAGAACTGCCGTTAGTGTAAAACTGCATTTTCGAAAAACAGTTACCCTTTATTTTCTCTCCAGGTTTCTAATTGGCGATTTAAACCTAAACCTTACTCTCTAATTTCTACCAAATGGCACCCAAATCGAATCGAAAGGCTGCATCAAAGGCTACTCAACTGTTCTTCGCCGAACACAATGTTGTAGCGTACTTCGAGAAGTCTGATAAGTCAAAGCTATTTGATGAAATGAACGATTTCCTCGAGAAATCCAACACTCATTTTGCTTTAACTGTGAATCCTGTAATATGCAAGCAGAGAATTGCTGAATTTTGGGACTCAGCCAAAAAATCTGTTGATAGCAACGGGGTTGGTAAAATTGACTCTAGAGTCAATGGGAATGAGATTAGTTTGAATGAAGAAATGATACGGAAGCATCTGAAATTCAATGATGCAGGAGGTGATCCTGATTACAAGTCTGAATTGTACTTGAAGACGTACGAAGCAATTGGGTATGGGGGTGACTTAACTTGTGGGACCATCAAAAAGGGACAACTACCCTATGTTTGGCGATATCTTGCTCATACCATTCTCCACTGCCTGTCTCACAAGAAAACTGCGTGGGATGAACTTGCTGCACCTCAATCATCCGCTTTTCATGGATTGGTAAATGGCCTCAATTTTAACTTTTCAAAAATGATATTTGATGGAATGCTGGAAAATCTAAAACCTAAAAGGATCTTTTACATGTACCCCAGATTCATCCAACACATTCTCAATTGTGAATTTCCAAATCTGCAAATCTCTGATCAACATCTTGAACTAAAGTCTTTTACAAGTAAAACATTTTCTAACATGCAAGTGAACAAAACTGTTTTCCTTGGTAAAGACACATCACACCCTATTCCTAAGGCCAGGACTGCTCCTGAGCAAACTGCTCCTGGTGACAACATTGTTACACCAACAAGTGTTGAGCCCACACCAGACCGACCATCCTCTTCCACTGATATACAAATTCCCACCATTCCCACCAAAAGGAAGAGGATGTCCACATCAAAAACCACACCCAAAAATACCACACGCACTCCACAATCACCCAGAAGGAAGAGGACTAGGTCTCCTTTACCTAGACCCTCCACAGGACTACCTCAGAATGAGGGTGGTATATCACCTAGGCCACGTGAAGTAGATTCCCCAACCCTTATTGCAGGGAATATACTGCTGGACTTGGTTCAATCACCCAACCGACATTCTGGTGATAAGGTGACTTGCAGTAGTGATGAAGCAAGTCAGGTGGAAAGGGCTGACACTACTCATGAAGTCCCACTGGACCCTGAGGACAGTGCCAACATCATTAAGACCCAATCCACGGCAACTGTGTCTGTCAGGGAACCTATTCAGGAACCTTTGATTGACAACAGGAATCCCAGGTGCCAAGAAACCATGGGTGCTGAGCATGAACAAGGTCGGCTTGTTTGCTCTTCTTTGCTCAAAGATACTGGCAACACACCAGTTGAGAGCAGCATGACACGTACTGAATTGACGGTTCTATGTACAAAACTTGAAAATGAATTGGCAGCTCTCCGTGCAATTGTGAGAGCTCAAGGAGAAGAAATTGAACGGTTGAAGGCAGGACAATCTATGAAAGCCACTGATAGGTAAGGTTGTCAACCAAGCATGCATACGTTGAAATGAAATTCACATGCAAAACTAGATTTAATTCAAAATAGGATCTTGCACAGGGTGTCTTCCTCAGATGTTGATGAAGTTGAACAAGTTGATCCGGTGGAACAACTTCATCCGGAGGAAGAAGGCCATGTTGATCCGGTTGAACAAGTTGATCCGGTTGAACAACTTCATCCGGAGAAAGAAGGCCATGTTGATCCGGTTGAACAACTTCATCCGGAGGAAGAAGGCCATGTTGATCAGGTTGAACTAGTTGATCCGGTTGAACAACTTCATCCGGAGGAAGAAGGCCATGTTGATCAGGTTGAACTAGTTGATCCGGTTGAACATCTTCATCAGGTGCAAGTGACTGCTGATAATCAGATTATCACAAGCGTGATGAGTGATCTGCAAACCACAAATGTGGATATAGCTCCTGAAGCTCTATCTTTCATGAGAAAAATGATGATTAGGAATACTCTTAACTGCACTTGGTTTAGGAGTGCTCCATCTCTGCCCACCATTCCTCTTTTAAAGCCAATCACTGCTGAGGAAATTCCTGAGCAAGTTATCTCGGAAGCCAGTCCCAATGCTGCAACTTCACTTCATGAGTCTCCAAAACCTGCTGATGATGATTCTCTTGATGAGAGAAGTATCTCTGGTTTCACTGACATGGAGGATGATGATAATCTGAGCACAGGAGGTCAGAGAGAAGACATGGACCCTGTTACAAAGGCTCTGTTGGATCAGTATGAAAAGGAGAATGCTGAGATACGAAAGAAGTTCCAAGAACAAAAGGAAATTGCAGAGTTTGAAGAACAGAAACGACTACTCATAGAAGAAGGTATTTATGAGTATGTCATCAACAATGCAGACCTAATGTCCTTCATCAATGCAGCAAGGAGAAGATCTGATCTGTACATAGAAGAAAGAATTGCCAAAGCCGAAGAGAAAGGTCTTTCAGACAGAGTTGATATGTACAGAAAGCTCTTATGTAATGAGTATAGGATGATTCGGATGAAAAGAAGTGAAGATAACAAAATTTTCCTATGTCAGTTCAGTGTGATGCTCAGAAGCAAGGAATGCTTTACTGATGCATGGGTTGATGAAATGAACGGTGATGACTTGATCAGATGGATGTACATGATCCTAGTCATCAGAGCTGATCAAGCCAATGAGATGAATGTAAAGAGATTTGTTGATAGCTCTTTAGAACAGGATCAACAAGAGAAGCAAGGTACTAGATATCAAACTCTATCTGAGGAGGATGAATTGCTGATTCATAAATGGTACTTCAAGGAAATCTTGGCGAGGGACCCAAAAATAATCAACTCTTGCAGATTGCCAAGGCTGAGAAACGACTATGATGCTATCAGGAAGAGCCAAATTGAAAAGGAAAGAGTTACTGGTGTGAAAAGGCCACCAGGTATGCATGCTCTGTTTGACTCCTTACATCCTGAAGGTCTCAGCTACCTCAAAGAAAAGAAGAGTAAAGCTCCTGTGCAGACTACTCAGCAAAAAAAGCCGCCAAGGATCAACATTATCAAGGAAATGTTTGACACTGTCTCTGATCCTCATCTCTCATCATCTCAACCCTCCACCACAGCCTCACAACCGACTGCTCCCTCATTACCAGGTGCATTTTCTGGTCTGAATAGAACTCTAGCCTCACAGCAACCCAGAAGAAACCCTGCTGCTAGAACTAGTAGACCAGAAAAAAATCCTAAACTTGTAAAATTAAAGCCTATTCCACCAAAGTTTAGAGCAGATAACTTCACACCCATTGTACCACATCCTCACCTAAACAAACCCCGAAAACCCTCATCTCCACCCAAGTCACCAGAAAAACCACCCACCAAGAGAATGAAGTCAGTGGCTAGGAAGGGAAAAGGAAAAGTGATCAATGAGGAGGATGAATACAGAGATGTCCATGCTGAAAGGAGAAGAATCATCTCCTGGAGGTATGATGATGAAGCGAAAGTATACCTGTTCACAACCAGTTCATGTGAGGTACTAAAGTTTACAGCTGAAGAAGCTATGTACAACCTCACTGACCATGAGTTGGGTGATGTTAGACAGTCACGTGGTGATATGAAGGGCGCGTGTTCACAAGAGGAATCCTTAATGCTGAGGATAAGGATGTATTTGGATGAGTTATACGGGGAAGTAGACGAAGCCACACAACGCAGCTTTGACAATCCTGTTTCGACACTTGAAGTTGATAAGGATGGAAATTTGGTAGTCTATAGAGCTGATGGGTCATTCACAACGCATAGTACAGTTCCAGATCCAGAATGGAGCCAGGATGACAAAGACCGAATCCATTTAATAATGACAAGTAACAGGCTTCATCAGGTTTTTATTAAGAGAAAAAGGGTGACCAACTGGGAGTATAAGAAAGAAACAAACATGTATCACATTTTCACCAGTGAAGGTGAGACAATTAGAAGCTTACAGGATGCTCTAAATGGGCTTTCTAAAGATGAGATACGAGATATTGTCAGGATTGGTGATACTGAGAGCAGAATAATGACACGAACCTTTCATGAAAGTCTCCTATGTAACAAGGCCAAATTTCGGTTACAGGCTATTGAAGAGGAGAACAAGATGGGAACCGGATGAACTTGGCTGGAAGAAGAGTTGATCCCTGTATTTGTGTACAATTGCATAAGTTGTTCCAGTTTGTATGTTAACATGATAGTTGTTACAGTTTTATTCATACACTTTTCATCTATAATTAATAACATACACATTTTCAATGAATCATAGCAGACCTCCATTTCACTCATAATTAACTGTGATCTTACATGAAGGATATATTCATATGCTATGTTAGTGTAGTATATGTTGGCATTTTGATATGGTGGGATGAGATGATATATAAACAGGATAAATTTTACTTCTTAAGTAAATTGGAAGAAGAGAAAACCGGATGAACTACAATTCTTCAGGAAGAAGAGTTCATGAGGATTGAGAGAAGATGAACTAGAGTTCTTAAGGATGAACCGGATAAACTAGAGTTCTAAAGTTCTTCAGGATGGTTAACCAGTTTTCTTCTATTATAAATACATACACATTTTCAATGAATCATAGCAGACTCCATTTTACTCATAACTGTGATCTTACATGAAGTATATATTCATATGTAATGTTAGTATATGTTGGCATTTTGATATGGTTGGATGAGATGATCGATTTATAAACAGGATAAATCTTACTTCTAAATTGGATAAAATCACATCAGTTGACTGTAAAATCTACTTGCAACAATCAAATTTAGAATAAAATCAACTTAAATGATTGAGATAAAATCTGTCGTCTATATAATTAATGGTGTTAACCAAAACAAAACATGAGGAAGATTTTCATCAGATCCTATACAAAAATCTATCTAACTAGCTAAGACCTAGCATCCGACATATAGTCTTCATCATCCAAGAAGCTGCTGCTGCTGCTGCTGCTGCTGCTGCTGCTGTCATCAGGAAACAGCTTTTGACCAGGGGGTTTTCTCGGTCCCAACTCGGAGGTTCTGTAGGTGGAATCCCTATTCCGGATTAAAAACACATCCAGCTCTCTCTCCCCCTCTGGTCCCTGGAGATGAATTTTCATATCCCTTACAATTTCGGGAGTGATGAAATCAGCATACTGAAGCCCGTATTTGATGGACAGAGGCGGGATCCTCCAGTAAATGAGGAAATACCCAACCGATGTGTGGTTTAGGTATTGCACCATTTGATCCAGATCATTACAATCAAATTTGCGAATGTCGACATAGTCGACATAATCTACCTTTCCCTTCCACACTTCGTGGCCGGCGGCATTCCGGTGGAAATCGCCACAGTGATGGACCTTTAGGGTGAACCTCCGACCACCTGTAAAAAACCCAAATGCAGAGTAGAGAGTAAGTAACTAAAAAACATAAAACCCTAAAAACCCAAATGCAGAGTAGAGAGTAAGTAACTAAAAAACATAAAACCCTAAAAATAAAAACGTACAGCCATTGTTGAGTGAAAATACACTTACGGGGAGTCTCGCCGTAGTAGGGTGCTGGTTCATTAACACCCCTAATCCTCCATTGTTTACCGAAGGCAGCCATTGATCGATCGAAGTTTTTTTTTCTTGTTGATCAGGAAATACGTTCGTACAGAAGATTTTGGTGGTGAAAAAGTGGAAATTTAAAGGCAGCTGACAGGGCACGCTACCAGCTATGGTGGGAAGAAGTGGAAAGGTCAGGCCAAGATAACCGTGTATATTTATTACCTTTACCACGCAAATCCTGTTTTTACCGTGTCTATTTATTACCTTTAGCAACGCAAATTTTGTTTATCAATTATTTCTTATGTGATGGTAGTAATTAAATAAGTTCTGGCTAAAATATAACCAATTAACACTTCTGTCTCAATGGTTCTTCTTAATCTTGTAGTGTGTTCCTTTCTTTTGACTGACCCAGGTTCAAGCCTTGTTTGCTACAATTTATAATTTTTGATTGTCTAATAGTGGATGACAGTCATTTATAAACTGGCTAGATTTTATATTCTTCAATAAATTGGAACAAAAACAAAACTGTATGAACTAACAAGAACAGAACCGTATGAAGGTTCAAGCCTTGTTTGCTACAATTTATAACTTTTGATTGTCTAATAGTGGATGACAGGATTTATAAACTGGCTAGATTTTAATTCTTCAATAAATTGGAACAAGAACAAAACCGTATGAACTAACAAGAACAGAACCGTATGAACTATAATTCCTCAGGAAGAACAGGAAGAATAGAATCGGATGAACTAGAGTTCTTCAGGATCAAGAGTAATTATTCAGTAATAGAACAGGATGAACTACAGTTCTTCAGGATGAACTACAGTTCTTCAGGATGAACCGGATAAACTAGAGTTCTTCAGGATGAACTATATATACTATAGTTGTTATTTCTGTTCGTAGTCTATTGGATATTCCCATGTATTTAAACCCATTATCTAGTGAATTAAAATCATTCTGGTTGAATACAATTCTCTATACACTAATATTTAGTCACACAACCTAATATATATATATATGTAGAAGACTATAACCTTAGGGAGAAGATTTCATCCGGATTGAGAGAAGATGAACAGAAACGGATGAAAATACATTATATTAAATTAAAAATCAATTCATTACATAAAAGGGAAAAGAAGCGGCTGAAGACAAATCCCTCTTTGCTTTCTCACATTGTTGCTTTAACAAACACAATTACATACACATAATCCAAAGGGTGTATGATTCCATTAATACATTGATCTATAAAATTACAACTTTAAAACTACTAACTTAAAGGGATAAGAAGCGGCTGAAGACAAATCCCTCTTTGCTTCTCACATGGTGCTCTAGAGAGATTGCCTGAGAATCATCATATAACGGCTACGTACTTGCTGCTTTCTCACATGGTGAAGCAGTGGCTGGAAGAAATCAGGTTCATGGGGCCAGAAGCGAGAGAAGCACCCAGGAGTTATGAAGCCGAAACCCTTGGTGTCGTTGAACCACTTCACGGTTCCTGATTTCCTACCGCCTTCGTCCGCCATTTTCGTTTTCAGATTGTCTGGGGCTGAGGGAACTGAAAATGGTGAACAAGCATCTCTTTTGCTACATCGTTCCCCTTCCACAATCCAACATCGTTATCCGGGCCATTTGAGTGATTGGTACCACCCAATGTTGCAACTAAAGTTAGATCTATTATTAATAACAATAATAAATCATAATTTATCAAGCACATTATAAATTAATCAAGGAATGAGTAAAAGAAAGAAAGGAGGGTAGTGAGATCAACTACCTTGTTCAAGTTTAGGGTTGCAACAAACAGGGCATGCAAACCTCATATGGGCCCTTACTGCTGATTGTTATAAAATTACACAATAACTTAAAATCTGCTCGCAGTAAAGCATTTGTATGAACCATTAGAGACTCCTCGTCTCCATGGTTTCCACAATAACTTAAAATCTGCTCGCAGGAGATACAGAGTGCAATCTTTCCCTGCACAAGATAAAATTACCAAATCTGAGACGAAAATTTCAATCGAATTTCAGTGGTGAAGATGATAACTTACCGTTTTCCACATACGGATGATGCCAATTCCACATTTTTTGCCGTCGATGATGGACGAAAAACAGAGAGAGAAAGACTGGGAGAAAAGGGTCATGGTGGATATGATGATGAAAACTGATACAGAGATAGTATATATCGATACTCGAGGGGCGTGGTAGATGGAGATTTGAAAGATAAAGTAAATGATGATGAAAACTGATACAGAGATTGTATATATCGATACAAGCGCCGTCGACTGTTTTTCTTCTTTTAGCCACCTAAAATTAATATACCGTGACCATTTGTCATAATTTGTCACGCAACCAATGTTTAATATGAGTGGCCATATCACAAGATAATAAAAAATGATAAACATATATATAAACACAAATCTTATCTTTTTCGCCACGCGATTAATATTTTACCGTGACCATAAAATAGATTTTTGTCACTCACAACCTACCATTTAGTCACGGTTAATATATGTGGCCATAGGTAATAGATGTTTGTCACTCACAACGTACCGTGACCATTAGTCATCTAATATTTAGTCACACAACCTAATAACAGTGGCCATATGTACTAGCTTTTAGCCACATAACTAAGTAAAAAGCGTGGCCATTGCTCACATTTAGCCACACATAATATATACTTAATAGTTTTGTTTTCTTTTAATTTACTAAGTAATAAAATCTACTCTTTCGTCACACAACATTATTTAAGCGTGGCCATACATTCCCTTTTGGTCACACGAATAAAAAATCATAAAAATTCCGTCGCCGTTTGGTGCATTTCGCCACTCTTTTTTAAGTGTGACAAATAAGTGCCACATGTTTTTGTAAAACAGTGGCTAAAGCCACTGTAACTGATTGTTGTTGTCACATAAACAACAAAATACGTGGCTAAAAGGGTCCAAAGGCTATATATTTGGCCACGGGTACAAAATATGTGTGGCTAAAACGAGAATTTCTTACCTTTGGCCACGCTTTTTTCAAAACAGTGGCTATGCGTTATCAAAAAAACCGTGGCCAAAGCCACTTTTTGACGTAGTGTTTGAGGATGAGAGAAAGGGGTCGGTTTTTCATCAGCTTCCGTCCTCGAGGTTTAATGATTTTATCTTGAAGGCTGGTCTTCGGGAACATAATATGGGAGGGGGAGGGGGTCGTCTTTCACGTTCTCTTATGGGAAAGGCTTGAACTTTAGCAAACTTGATCGTTTTCTTGTTTGCGATGGGTTTTTTGACCGTTGGCCCAATGCTTATGTGTCTGCTCTTCCGAGATTATGGTCCGATCATAATCGTCTCTTGTTGAAAGTATCGTTTGTGGATTATTGCCCGATTCCTTTTCGGTTTTTTTCTTTATGGTTAAAGAAGGATGGTTTTCACGATGTGGTGGCTGAGGCGGCGTCTTCTTTTGTGGGTAAGGGTAGACATGATGTGTGTCTACGTGATAAATTCAAACGGATCAAAGGGACCATTAAATTTTTGGAATATTAAGTCTAAGGAAGATGATAGATGTTTAGAAAATGAGCTGGTGGAAAAATGTAAGTTTTTTTGACCTTGCTTCTGAACTCAGGAGTCTAGATCAGAGTGAAGTGGATAGTTGGGCTGAGGCGAAATTGGGTTTATTGAATCTAGAAGGGCTACAGATGGATGATCTGAAGCAAAAATCCCGATGTAAATGGGCGAAGCTTGGCGATGAGGATTCTGGGTTTTTTCATAGGGTAATTAAATCTAATTGCCCCGATTGTGGGACTAGTGGGCTCCAGGTAGGTGGTAGGTGGTAGATGGGTGTCGGACCCGACGGAGGTTAAAAAAATGATGTTTCTTTTTTACAGGAGCTTATTTAATCCTCAAGAGTTTTCTTGGCCCCCGTTGACTTGTACGGATTTGAGGAAAATTTTGAGGGATGATGGTTTGGCGTTAACTGCTCCTTTTATGAGAGAGGAGATAAAAAGAGCGGTTTGGGATTGTGGGGGTGATAAAGACCCGGACCTAAACGGGTTTAATTTTGATTTTATTTAATTAGAATGGGCTCTTTTTGAGGATGATTTTTTTAACATTTTTACGGAGTTCTATGAGGATGGGGTGATAAGTAGTGGTTGCGGGCTTCGTTTATTCATCTCATCCCCAAAAGGAAAGATCCTATGTCCCTTAACGATTATCGTCCGATTAGTCTTTTGGGTTGTATCCCTAAAGTGATTTCTAAAGTGCTTTCTCTTAGGCTTAAACCGGTGCTAAGTTCGATAGTGGCGGAGAATCAAATGGCGTTTTTGGGAAAAAGGAGCATTTTAGATGGCCCGTTGATCATTAATGAGGTGTTGGCTTGGCTTAAGAAGTCGAAAGCCAAGGGTTTGTTTTTTAAGGTTGATTTTCATAAGGCTTATGATTCGATTGATCGGAGATCTGGACGCTATTTTGGATCAGATGGGGTTTCCTTAGATTTGGAGAGTGTGGATCCAAGGTATTTTGAAGGCTTCAAGAGCTTCGGTGTTGGTTAACGGTTCGCCTACTAGGGAGTTTCAATGTCATCACGGTATTATGCAAGGGGACCCTATTTCGTCTTATCTTTTTATTATTATTATGCAAGCTTGTCATTTTTTGATGGAGAGGGCAGTTAATTGTGGTCTCTTTGAGGGGATTTTCTTTCCTAATGGGGGTCCGATGTTATCCCATTTATTGTTTGCGGATGACGCGTTAATTATGGGGATTTGGTCCAAGAAAAATATCATAAATCTTAATTGGCTGCTTAGGGCGTTCTACCTTACGCCGGGCCTTAAGGTGAATCTTGAGAAATGTGGGTTGTTTGTTCCAGAGCCGGATGTTTCTCGGTGGGCGGGTGTGTTGGGGTGCAAGGACGAAGTTTTTCCTTTTATTTATCTTGGGCTCAAAATAGGGGACAATATGAACCGTATAAAGAGTTGGGATCCGGTGATTGAGTTGTTCCAAAACCGGTTAGCTGCTTGGAAGGCGAAGAAACTCTCTTTTGGTGGTCGATTAACTTTGGTTAAATATGTATAGGAGAGCCTTCCCTCGTACTACTTCTCTTTGTTTAAGGCGCCCTTGGCCGTGATCTCGAAGCTAGTAAGCATTAGGATGGCGTATTTGTGGGGAGGGGATGGTGATAAGCGGAAAATGAATTGGGTGAGTAAAGAGTTGGTGTGTAATCCCAAAGAGCAGGGAGGTTTGGGTCTTATTCCTCTTCTGGTTGTTAACGACAACATGCTTTCGAGATGGGTGTGGTTTTTTAAAGAGAATCCTGACAAGTTGTGGTGTAGGGTGGTGGCTAATATTCATCACAATAAGAGAAATGTGGGTGAGGTCCCTATTAATAAGTCTATTACTGGGGTTTGGATCAATATTCTTAGATCGGTGGCTCGTCTTGAGTCTGATGGGGTTCGTGTTAGGGAGACGATGGAGGTGGAGGAGGGTCGGTTTGTTTGGAAGGGAGATAGCTTAGGCATGTTTTCCGTGAATTCGGTTCGGATTTTAGTGCTCAATCAGCCTTTCGTTGTTTCCTGTCGGGGGAGTTTTTAGTGGTGTAGTTGGATCCCCCTCAAAGTTAATACTTTTATGTGGAGGTTGTGGCTGGGGAGGCTAGCTACTAAAGATGAGTTGGCGAGGAGAAATGCTTGGTTCGGGTCTAAGTTGTGTGTTCTGTGTGGTGAAAGGGACGAATCGATCGAGCATTTGTTTACGAGCTGTATG
>JBCNJP010000241.1:0-16127 GCA_039602395.1 Deinandra increscens subsp. villosa | reverse complement strand
GAGGATCCAGTCCATTAACCTTTCTCCAAGTAATTTAATATTGCAATTAAACCCCATTTAGTTTGCGATTAATTAATAAAACAAATTTATTAATTTCACAAGTCGCAAATTACGAGAAACATAAATAACTATTTATTTATTTCACCATAAAACATTAATCAAAATGTTTTTCTCCGTTTATTTAATTATTTCAAGAATAATTATTTGTAATTAATTAAATATTTATTAATCATGAATAAACATTAAATTAATTATATATATATTTCTGTAATGTACCGGTTAGCCGAGTAAGCGGATTTTTATCTCGTTGTCCCAGTGTAACTCTTTACGGGTCTAATCGGGTCAAGTTCTTGTTGTTGTTGGGTCTGGACATCTATTATCCAACAGTTATAGCTTCTAATTCAACAAGGATATGATCTTTGTTATTTAGCACAAACCGATTCGGTCTCTAAATTTCCGAACACTTTCCTACCGACTTCTACAAAAATCAGTTTAATTTTCAACCGGTTTTGATTCCTGTTCAAAAACCGTTTTTAACAAGTCCACTTTTAATCTTTTTAAAACCGTGTGCTTTTGTCTGATATATAAGTTTTTTTTGTGAAGACTAGATGCAATTGCCATACTTTCCAATATCTAAAAGTTCTTATTTAATTAATTAGAATAAAAAACTCTTATTTGTTAATACAAACAAATATTGCATCTAGTAAACAACTTTTTAAATTTGGTGTCATAATTATGTGAAGTCAGAAACTTTTTTTTATATTATCTTCTTTCATTTCACCTCGCTATTTCCTTGATCTTTACTGAAATAAGTTAATTAGAAAAGTAATAATAGTAATAAAACATAACAGAGTTAGTATCACTATGTTTAACTAAAAATTAATGTACTTGTAATATCCTTCTTTACAAAGTTGTTCGTAATTACAAAACGACATGGGAATCTTTGGCTAAATGAGACATAATAAACTGGACAAGAGATTAAAGCATTTGATTGTAATTTTCATAAAATTCTAAAATTTATATAATAAATATATCGATAGTCCAAATCAGTCTACAAGGAATTGGCATATACTCTACGTTTATTATTACTTATGACAAAGCTTTAAACTTCATATATGTTTTTTCTATTATTATAATATAATAAATGGAATATTTTAGTTTTCTATATTTCTTTCATCTTATCTTAAAAGAAAAGTGGGAAGCTTCTAGAGTAATACACTTGGCTTCTATGACTTGTGGGAGACCCACACACTACTTAAGTCTATGTATACGTAAGGACCATCCTTTTTTCTAACCCATAACTTACGCACACTACTTAAGTCTTTGCATGTGGAATTTAAGAAAGAAAAAAAGGAATATTACCATTATATCCTTTTGACAGGCATAAATTTGAGCGGGTTTAGTTTTAATAAAAACTAGTTTTTTAATGTATGCGCGTTGTGTCGGCGGAGTCTAGCTTACGAAAAAGAATGACATACTAACAAGGATCTGTTTAGAGTTTAATCTTACGGGGCAATATAAGTTAAAAAAAACTTTTAAATTATTTAACGTAACGTTGAAAGGCAAAACCATACCAAAATCGCAAAAGGAATATTTCGTATAATATAATTTATGTCAAAAAAATTGTCAATACTTATAAGAAACAGTGTAAAATTATAAAAAAAACTAACAAAAACGTTTTAAAAACGATTTAAAAAGGTAAAATAATATATATATATATATATACACACACACATACATACACATAGAGTATATACTATATAAAATATATGTTCTATATAATAAAATTTACCAAAATGTGTGGACATACAGTTTTGAGGCATCATTTAAATCAAATAAATATATATATAATTGTGAGTCGTGAATTTTGCCACATGAATTAATATGGTTGGTGCCACAAACTGAAAATAATTACGTGTAATTTAATGATTGGTACAGGGAACTAATTATGTGAGGTTGAAGATGATGTATGCATTTACATTGCAATGTGAACCATTTTCGAAGTTTAACGACGTTAAGCAAAGGAAAATGTGGTTTTAACGGTGTGTAAACTATAGAACCAGTTGGTTTATAATTTATATATATATATATATATATATATATATATATATATATATATATATAGGGTTTAGTTCTCAAACTAAATTGGTTCTCAAATGATCATCTCCCTATATATATATATATATATATATATATATATATATATATATATATATAGGGAGAGGATCATTTGAGAATTATTTATATTAATATATAAATTTGAATTGAAACTAAATAATTTAATTTCGAAAGACCATACTGTAGGTTCAGTAGAGTCTATGGTCGAAAAGACCATTGTTAAGGATCGAGAAGGCCATAGTCTATGTTAAAAGACTATACTTAAGGATGTATTTTAGATACTTAAAAGTCAAAGTGACATGTCGGGAAAAAAATGTTGGTTAAAGGGACATATTGAAATTATTTTTCAAGAAAAAATAACGTATTCCATAAACAATTTCTATTTTTAATATTTGAACTTTTATATATAAATTTTTAAATTATAATATCGTAATAAATCACCAAAGCACCCTTAAAAGCTATGTTTAGTGGATCTTTTATATTTATTAAGACAACAAGTAGCACTTTTTGACCGCAAAGGAAATACTTTCTCCCAACTACACATTTTTTGTTTTTATTAACTTGTGAAATAGTCAATTTACTAAATATTATCAAATCAAAACGAGGTTATAAAGAAATATATTCAGAGTTTAATACAAAATCAATGGAATTGTGAAAATAATACTATATAGTGTTTCATGGATATAATAGCAGTTGGGGAAAGAAAATAAAGTAAGAAATTAAATAACCATTTTATGCATCACTTTTAACATAAAATCATACAAATGTTTATGCAGATCTTATAATTATTTAATTGAATTGGTTTTGCATTTAATTAGATTTAATATTGCGCGTTGTCACATGGGTAACATTGAGTCATTGACACATAAAACATGTGTATTGTATAAAAATACGTAAGGAAAACACAAATAAAAAATATGTAACGACCAAAACGCTTCAAACCAAAAATTATGTTACATGTCATACCTTAAGAATTGTATGTAGACCTATTACAGCACCTAAAAACACCAACTTTTGTGCTAAGCTCAAACTACATGATCACAAATACAAAATAACTATATTACAACGTTAAAATTTGAAACCGAATGCTCAATATCAAAGTGATAAGCCTATGACCTAAAAGTTATGATACAAGACTATACTCGTTACAACACAAACTTATGTACTAAGCTCGTCGTGTTTGGATAAAAAAATTTCTTATTTTACTCTTTTTACTGTAACAAAAGAAAAAAATAAAAAAAACCAATAGTAAAATGCCCCAATGACAAAATAGTAAACATAAGCAAATGACATAATGATATACAACTCCAACTTTCTAAAATGTATATGGGTATATAATATTGTCATCAAATATGAATAGAGAACTAGTTCGTGAGCGAAAACCGGTTTTAAACCCACCTAGGCTCAACCAACAAATCTAGTTTTCCATCGACCCGGTTTCAAAACAATAGAAATGTCGGTTTAAGAGTAGTTACTACTTTACCAATGTAATCCAGGCCAGTTCCTACCTGATTGCTTAGTCTTTAACTCAAAAAATAGTTATATATATTATAAATAATAAACTTATAAATTTTTGGTTATATATATATATACATATTACAATTTAGACTTTAATTTAAACAAGCTAAATGAGTCAACAAGCCAACTAACGAGTGAGCCGAGTTGTCCTTGGTTTGGGCCCGGCTTGTTTATAACTAACCAACCTCATTTCAAGTAAGCTAATTTTAAGTTTTTTTCGAGCACACAAGCCTCAAGATTTTGAAGAGCCCAACTCTATTCGTCACTAATCATATCGTTTTACCACTTTGTGTTTTCTTTTTATTCTATATTATTATACTAGGATAGTTTCCCTTCTAACTTGCTAAATCACTTAAAAAATTGATATTTCATTTATACTCTTCTTATTACTAAATTTACATGTTACATTATTTTAAAATAATTAAAAACGATTATATTTTTGATGTTTTCAGTTATTGAACAAATTTTGATTGTTGAATCTCTACATCTAATAAAGCACTAATTCGGATGCCACATGGCTTCTTTCTAGAGTGTCCACCTAAGATTTTTTCACTTGGCATCACCATATTTAACCTCAATACCTACCTTAAATACTGAATATAATAATATCAAACTGTCAAATTTAAAAATAAAAATTTCAAATTTATTTTCTTTCAAAATTAATGAAAATTCAATCATGTCAAACTTTACAAAAATAATAAAAAATTATGCCATTAATAAATTTCAATTCTCTTATTAATTTTTTTTAATAGTTATCTTATATATTGAATCAATATCCAACCCGTACCTAGTAAATAATATATAATTATATATAGATAAGGAAGTAAAACGAAATCGTTATAAATTTTTAGTCTTGAAAAATAAGAAGACTTTAATAATATTTGAATGATATAAGGGTGGAGGTATGCTTGCCTAAGGCATGGGTTAGGCATGAAATTGGATCAATAGGATGATGCCAACAGGAGAGAGAAAATTGATGTAGAATTGATGTAGAATGATGATTTTGTAGGGGGTATGCTCATTTAGTCATGTTTTAGGCATAGATTAAATATTTTTTTTTCATTTTCTTTTTAATCTAAAACAAATAAAATTAAACTAACACATTTAATATAAAATAAAAACATAAAACAATTCATTAAAAAAAATTACAAAGTCCTAAAAATTAAAAAAAAAATTACCAAATTCCTAAACAAAAAAAACCAACATTTATTCTTCAATTTTTTTTATAAAAAAAATACAAATCTAGGGTGGTGGAGGATTTGCATTCAGCTCTTCTTCAGTTAGCACGACTTCCAAGTTGTTGGCGATATGCTCAGTGATGTCGAATCGTAGCTGAAAGTGTGTCTCGGTGTCGCGTATCTCCATATAAACATCCTCAGTGTCGGTCGGTGGGACTGGAGGATCGCGAATGTGTACCGGTGAAATAGCCGCGCCCTCGTCTTTCAATGTCATGTTGTGAAGTATCATGCACGCGTACATGATATTCTCCATCAAAGCTGTGTCTGTTGGTCGTGCTTTTCGATCTACTATCGCCCACTTAGATTTCAACCTCCGAAACGCTCTTTCGACGTCTTTTCTTGCACCCTCTTGCACCTTCTTCATTTTCTTCTCCTTGATTGCGTATGGATGTGTATACGCTTTTACAAAGGTAGACCAAGTGGGATATATACCATCGGCAAGGTAGTAGCCCCGTTTGTATTCCCGACCGTTAACAACAAAAGGAGCTTTCGGAGCAATACCTTTCAACTCGTCTGTGAACAATGTTGACTGATTTAGCACATTTATGTCGTTGTTTGAACCTGCGACGCCAAAGAAAGCATGCCAAAACCACATTTCTTGAGACGCAACTGCCTCGAGTATTACCGTTGGTTTCGGATGATCACCACGATGATACTGACCTCTATATTTTGTTGGACAGCTTCTCCATTCCCAATGCATACAATCGATGCTACCGATCATGCCAGGGAGGCCATGTCTTTCTAAATGGGCCTCATATAAACGAGCAAGATCATGGCTAGTCGGTGAACGTAAAAATTCATCTCTATAAAGTCTAATTATAGCATCACAAAAGTAGTGTAAGCATTCACGTGATGTTCTTTCGGACATTTCTAAAAACTCATCGTATTCGTCAGGCACGTTACCGGTTGCCAATTGACGAATAGCTACCGTACATTTCTGTAAAGCAGTGAAACTTGGACGCCCCCTCCCGTCGAAACGAGTCGTAAACCACTCGAAGTTACTCTCAATATCATGCAAGATACGATTAAACAATCTCTTAGACATTCGAAATCTATCACTAAAAATACCTTCGTGGAAACGTGGCTCGTCGGCGAAATATAGCTCAATCAAACGATCATGGCTTGCTCTACGATCTCGATAAATACTCGTCCTTGTGCTCTTCTCTCGAGATTCTTCGTCTAAAACAGCACGATAACACAGATTCATGAAATTCATCGCGTCATTGTCCGAATCGCTCGAACTACTAGAAGAAGTCATAAGCTCGGGTGGGATTTTATAGCGTGGGCGAGGGCGATTCATGTTTTTTGAGAAAGAAACTAAAGGTTTTTGTTTGTTTAGGAGAAATGGTGTATAAAATTTATTGGTTTTGAAGGGATTTATATAGTGGAGGAATTGATAAAAAAAAAAAGTTCAAACGGTCGAAAATATGATCGTTGAACGGTCTCATTTTGCTCGGCGTCACTTGGCGAAAACTTGCCGCAAATCACGACCCAACTTACCGATGCCGAAGAGAAGGGGGGCGGTATACATGCCGAAGTCGGCATGGTTGGTGCCGAAGTGATGCCGAGGGTGGCGGCATGTATACCGCCCACCCTAAGATGAGAGAGTTTGACCACTTGATGTGGGGGAAAAACTTACAAGGTGAGATGGGATAGTAATAAATGATTTATTATTATATTATATTATATGTGATAAAAAAATAAGTTGTTATATATAAACACACCATATTAATATTCACATACACTTGATACGATCGTGTGACAAAATCACAACTACCATATTAATATTCACATACACTTGATACGATCGTGTGACAAAATCACAACTGATAAGGATCATATGAAATTTAGGAAGTATTTATATTATAAAATATATTTTTTTTTGAACTTCATACGATCATTTTAACACAAATGATCATATAAATGTGTAAATATATCAAAATGTATGTGAGAGTATCTAGAGCTTAAAAAATCAAATATGATAAAGTTAAGCATCAATCATAGCTACTTTCATACCCTATATATGGCCTTATCACAGAGAGAAAATAACCTTGCGTTTCGTCATCTTCCTCTTCCACCCTCGAATTCTCCGTCCGCCATGAATCACGACCAAATCGACCTAATCTCCGCCAAATTCTCCACCATCCTCCCTCTAATTCTCACCAACAAGCTCCACATCCTCATCACCGTCGTCGCCGTCCACCTCCTCCGCCGCGTCCTCAAATCCCTCCACCGCCGGCACCAATTCCCCACCTTCACCGCCAAACCAACCGCCGCCAAACCCCTGTTCTGCGCCATCTGCCTCCACGACGCCGACAGAGGCCAACGCTACCGCCGGCTGCCGCAATGCCACCACTGCTTCCACGTCGATTGCATCGACACGTGGCTGCAGTCGCGATCCACGTGTCCGTTGTGTCGATCTCAGATCCCTGTTCATCTTCTCCCGAGAAAGCAGCAGGAAGAGCCAGGGTTTTTGTATCTGTTTGTTTATTTCTCCGTGAAAGCCATCAGGAAAAGGATTCAGTCCAATTTTAATAAGATGATGTTATTTGATGGAGCTGAATTGTAGCAGAATTTGTTAATTTTTTCCCCTAATTTGTAGGTTTTTGAACGTTCTAACGCGATCGGTTTGACTTCTCTGAAAAGTCAATTGATGGTTTGCATAATTTGAGATGAAATTAGTGTTCGTGAAGAAACAGAGCATTGGGGTTTGACTTCGGGTAGTCAAACCGATGATATTTACTGGATCATGTTCTTCTAGAATTGCAGAAAGATTCAATCAATATATATGCTATCTTTTTCATGATTGAATCTGTTTGTAATTATCTCTCAATTAATGAGATTTTTGTTTGTTTCTTTAAGTATTGTTTCTCTTGCCAACACGTGAAAGTAGCGTGTGGTGGTTGTTAACTTTTTTGTTTCGGTTACTTTTTGTTTTACTGCTAAATTATCGCATCAATTCTGCATGATTTGAAGTTAATTATTAACAATTAAAATTATCACATTAATACTTTATAAAATTTAAACCGATAATCTTTTATTTCATTTAGTATAATGTAACCAAGTGTCCTTTACATACAACTAACTATACAAGTCAGATTAGACGTTTGTGTCGCTCATACAACTCATAACTTCATGTTATTTTTAATTCAAAATCGGTTGATATAGTCGTGACAATCGTATTATACGTTTGTGACGATCGTATGTAAGATTCGGACGACTCTATAATAATTTTGCTCCTAAATCTATGTTTTGCTCTTTTAAGTTTTAAAATATAATGTTTTATAAAATTTCAAATATATATCAAGAGCTGAGTTAGACCGGTTTTGAAAAAATTTATGTTGACATGTAGATAAAAATAGCACGTCGGTATGGTATATTCGAAGTTTATTATACATTATATTTTTAAAATTATAAGAGAAAAAAAAATTAGATAAAAAATAACTATAGAGTGATAACGGTCATACACGACCTCACATATGCTCGTTAGAAGTGTATATTCCAATTTTAAATTTTCTTTTCTTTTAACGTATCTTGTTTTAGTTGTGTAACATATGTTCGCCTTTAATCAAAACAAGAGCGTTTGATATTCATGTTAAAAGGCTCATTTTGTGAAAAAGAAAAGTAAATGGTAATTTGATATAATTTATTGATCAAAGCGGTTATTTTAAGTATTTTCCATTTCTTTTTCCTATAATAAGACATCGTAATCCGGTATGGACCATTAGGATATGTAGGTCACCTTGATATATATATTTTTTAAAAGGCTACGACACCTTGATATTAATTGATACTTTGTAAGCTAGCTAGTTGTTGTCAATTAGTTAAAAAGAACTTGACATATATGAGAGATTTGTTGTAAAAAGTTGTTTTATAGAAATTTCAGAAAAAGTACCTGTATTTTTTTTTTAACATCAAACTCAATTAAGTTTTCATGTTTGCTATGAGATTTTAACTATTCGGATTTTTAAAAATATATTATTATTATTACCTTTTTTTTAAACTGTAAATATCCAGTTATCCGTAAGTCTCATCATGACAAAGAATGTCATCCATGACACGCTGCGACCATAATATGTGCGAGTAAACAGGACTTTCTGTTTTGTACATCAATCGCAGAAAAAACCCATCGCCCAAAGGCCCACTACGGTAAAACCTCTCACCCACCTCTATAATATTCTACATTTTTGTATCAGGTGTGATTTAAACCCTTCGACCTCACCGGATTCAACAACTTATCAATTAAATTTCTAATTTGTCAAAATTTATTACAAAATGGCCACACAATCATTTTTTTTTTTGTTAAATTTTCGTGTGACATGAATATTTTTGTATTTTTTCTTTTAATGTTATATATATATACGGAGAATAAATCTTTTTAGTGTTTATAAAATTAAATAACTAAAAACATTTATAATTTTAAAAAAAAAGCCATTTGACCGTTTGGAGGCTAACGATCGTGGTGCATATGTATATGTATCAAATTGACTTGTGTAAATATCTAGACCCTTAATTTGATAAAAATTGGAATATTATTATTATTATATACATATTTTTATATTGATAAAAATTGGAATATTGGTTATGTGTGGTCCTCGTTTTGTCTTTTAAGAAAAGGAGCAGTGTGACCTTCTAGAACAATGAACACTTGTCTTTTTAATAGCGTGAAGAGAAGTAGCGGTCTCCTATTTGTCCAACCTAGCTAACACTCATTCACCGTTGAGTTTGAGAAGAAAGCTTTACTTAAGACCTTTGGTTTAAGTTTTATAATGAATGAATTTATAAATGAATAAATTGTAAACATTTTAGTCTATGTGTTTCGGATCAAAATTAATATTTAAATGAAACTAATAATAAAATCCCTTCTCCATCGATGATTTCCAAATTCCCCACTCACAACTATCGACACAACACCACCATCATTGTCGACTTATAATAAGAAAGCTCTACTTAAGGCATTTGACGTATCAAACTCAAAGACTAATACAGTCCTTAATAATTAATAAGTGACTAATGGTTTAAGTACAATAATGTGAAAACCATGTTGAGTTTGGAAAACTTGGGAAACCCCTTCTAAGCCATTGATATTCATGATCTAATGGCTATCATTATTCCATTCATTTTTATTTATTTTAATTATATTATATCACCATTTCTCATTTTCTTTTTAATGTAAAGGGTAATTTTGGTAGAATTTGTTATAGTACACACCTACTTTTTACTTTTGCTTACACCTTTATCCATATCACATCAATCTCTCACTCATCTCTCCCCCTTATTCATCTTCCCCAATTCAAAATTTTCATTCCCCTGAATTTCTATATTCTTCTTCTTAATCATTCAAGTTCATTTCATCTTGTAAAAACCCACTTTTCTTCTATCCATCTTTACTATTGCCTCCATCGTACCACCTCGTCATCACCTCCTAGCACCGCCACCACCACACCATCTCGACCACATACCACCTCTGCCATCTCCTTCCACCGCCACCGCCATCACAAACCACCTCCAGATCCGGTTGACGGAATGTCAGATCTGGATGAAACGTGTTCATCCATGGCGAATCTGCGATATCATGTTGTTTTTTTTATCAAACCCAGTTGCTACAAGTTGTAAACAATTATACAAAGGTAATGCAACAACAATTTTTGAGTTTTGTTAACGTTTGAGTTTTTTTCCGTTTCTCCGGTCATCTTCTTCGTCGGTCTGAATTTTTTGACCTAAAAAAGGGTTCCAAAACATATCAACAATGGTGCTATAATTTTTCTCCTAGTCAAGACAAATCCAAGACAAGTTTCAGAATTGATTTTCGTTGTGTTTTGATCAAGTTATGGTGGTTTGAAAATTTGAAAACTCACCGGAAATTCTCTTATTAGCCGGGGCAGTTAGTGATGAAGTAAGGTTGATTCACGGTGGTTTCATTTCACTGAACTTGTGTTGTTACTTCGCCGGAAGTTCTCTTATTAGCCGGACTCTTGCTCGTTGCAATATATAAGTCTTCGTTTACATATGTAAGTATTTGTTTCAAAACCAATTGTAAATTTAATTGTGTTAAATATGTAACTCTTGGTTTACATATGTAACTCACTGTTTACATATTCTAATTGTTGGTTTACATATGTAACTACTGGTTTACATATGCAAGTCTTGGGTTTCATATGTAACACTTCTATAATAAACAACAAGTAATGGATTTGTTTTCTTTTCGTAGGGGAATGGATTTTGCATATGTAACTCACTTTTTACATATTTTAAGTGTTGGTTTACATATGTAAGTCTTCGTTTACATATGTAAGTCTTTGTTTTAAAACACAATTATAAATTTAATTGTGTTAAATATGTAACTCTTGTTTACATATGTAACTCACTATTTACATATTTTAGGTGTTGGTTTACGTATGTAACTACTGGTTTACGTATGTACCTACTGGTTTAAATATGCAAATCTTGGGTTTCATATGTAATACATCTATAATAAACATCAGCAATTGTGTTAAAATACGTAACTTTTGGTTTACATATGTAACTCACATTTTATATATTAAGTGTTGGTTTACATATGTAAGTCTTCGTTTACATATGTAAGTCTTTGTTTCAAAACACAATTGTAAATTTAATTGTGTTAAATATGCAACTCTTGGTTTATATATGTAACTCACTATTTACATATTTTAAGTGTTGGTTTACATATGTAACTATTGGTTTACATATGCAAGTCTTGGGTTTCATATGTAACACTTCTATAATAAACATCAACAACTGATGGATTTGTATTCTTTTCGTAGGTGAATGGATTTTGCGTAAAAATGAAGATTATTATCAAGATCTGAAGCATAATTAGGGTTTTATATATATCTTTGTTAGGTTGTTATATTTGTTTTGTTAGCTAGTTTATTCTTTTGATACTTTTTTAGATATGCCGGTTCGTATAAAACATTTTGTAACTTTATTATTGATTGTAATTGTTTGTTTATAAATTAATAAAATTTATTTCGTTATATTTTTTGGTTATACATATCCTGATGAATTTACGTATGTAACACGTAGTGAAACATTATGTTACATATTTAACAAAGTTACATATGTAACCAATCTGTCTTGAAAATTGAAAAAGTAAGAGAGAGAATGTTGCAGAAAGTGTGTAAGAGGGGTGTTAGAATCCAGAAAGTGTTCATGGTTGAATTGACCATTATGCCCTTTTGTACTAATGATTAACTAGTGATGTGGAAGCATGAGGGCCAAGGGATTGGTTTTCTAGGTTTTCCATACTCAAGGTGGTTTTTATTATATCCCCACCCTATATATATATATATATATATATATATATATATATATATATATATATATATATGGATTTAGAAATATGTTTAATATAAATTAATTCTTCAAAAAATCATCTCTTTTAACTTTTTGTTAGAACGACATCATATACATTAAACAAGACGCGTCTAGTAAAGCTAGAGGTATAAATAAATTACAAATACATCAAAGGGTTAGATAACCAATCTATCTAAGAGACATTCAAAGTACAATTTGTACCAACTATTCAAAGAAAAGAGAAAATTCGGCTTTCATAAAAAAATATAAGATTTTCTAGCAGCATGCGGATTGAATATTAGATTGTTTCTAAATTTTCAGAGAACCCGCCACGAAGTCATGACAATGCCTTTAATAACGAGCTTATTTTTCAACGAAAGAGACATGGAGCGAATGAAGTAAACCAAATCACAAGAGGATGAGGTATTAAGATGGGGGATGTTAAGCCAACACGAAATCCTACACCAAAGAGAAGAAGAAATGGAACAAGAGACAAAAAAAAGGTGCTTCGAGTCTTCAATATCCAAACCACAAACCATACAATCATAACTTAATATTATTAAAAAACTGTATGCAAGATAAATTACGTAACACAATCAAAATGCCTACGCCATGTTAGATCACCGTGGGTGTAGAACACGCCTCTCGTCCGTTGGGTGCATGTCTTGAGCACCAAACCTATATGTCGCTTAGAGTTAATACCAGTGACTCAATTGGGTTAAAGGTCAACAACCGACCTGCATAATAGTCACAAAATTAAGGACCAGTCGTAGGTCAAATACTACTAATCGTATACAATCTTTAATATAACATGGATCCATCTATATACATATAACTTTTGTGTTATATATTCATCTTTCTTAACTTAATGATTGGTCCGGCTAAACTACCTACTAGTAATAATCATAAAGCATACAATTCTAATAAAATAGTAAACATAAACTTCTTAAAATCTTCTGACTGACTTGCGTATTATTTTAGACCCAAAAACATTTAAAGAAAACGGGACTTAGGTTGCGTGCTCACTTGCGAGACAAACGAAAGGTCTCCGTGAAAGGGAGAACAAGGGTCCCTCGTGCGTTTGAATTTGGGGGTCTTAACCTGTTCATAACATATTTTTCCGACTTAAGAGAAAATAATAACCAACGAGTCTTAAACAAATCTTAGTGTTTTCTTAACACTTTCTTATATTATCAGAATGGATAATGTCAGGTCAAATTATCATTTAACCAATTTCCTTGGTTCAAAATATCAAAACATGCATCTGTCCAAATAGACCATACTACCGTACTCATCTTACTGATGCGGTCATACTAAAGATCCAAATAGACCATACAACTCTTTCTTCTTGATGTACAAGCATTTTATGCGATTGAGAAGAAAGAGTTGTACTAAACGTTTTCTTGTGGTTTCTAGAATTTGATACAAACTAAGAAGATCCTCAACCTAGCAAAACTCTTCAATCTTCTCTGCATCTCATCATTTAGAGGTTAGAATACAATCTAGTGTCACCCCACTACGACAGATTAACGCGAGGTGCGACGATCATGAGTCAGTGATCACAGTCACTGATTACTTAGAACGACATGCATCTAAATGATTTTTTAAAATAGATGTTATCAAAATAGATTTTGTACGACATCCCAATCGTTATATAAATAGGTAAACATTTTCTGAGATCTACGAGTTATTGTTTGAGCCAGTTCATAAAATGGCGTTTTCATCTCAAGTCGTGTTGGTTTTCTTATTTGAGGGTATCAATATATATACATGTACGTAAACTTAACCAGTTCATTACATTTATTGTTTGTTATTTTTATATTGCAACCAAGAGGTCAACTGTTTCGTACGGGTTAATATATCAAACGAGTTCAAAATTGAAGGTGTGCGGTATACCTTCCATGTGTTCCGGTTCACCTAAACGAACTTCTTAACACCGAAAATCACAACGTGGACCGTACACAATAACAAAATAGTCCATTCCACTCATTTTCTCTTCACGAGTGTTAATCTGCCCTCGGCTTTCTGTTTTGACCAATTTTTATCGCCTTTGACTGTTTGACCAAGTTTGACTGTGTTGACTTTTGTTGACCGAGTTTGACTTGACACTTAATACACCATACCCGATATCGACGGATCTGAACATAACCAACTTGCACCACCAGCAATTACCGTTGCCCGACAACCGAAGCTCGTCTCCGACAATATAGCCGTCGTTGAGCACCATCAAAACAACACCGACTATCAGATTTGGCCATGAGATACATAAGCAAAAACAGATCAACAATTATCCAAGGTCGATTCATGAAAAGAGAAATGAATAAGGAGATCTTACCATTAACAAGATGATCGAAGTTTAGAACTGCTGGAGTAACGAGTAGGGTCTCCTAGTTCACGGCTACGGTCCGTTTACATCTCTAACTCATCTGCTTTGAACCAGAGTGTGAAAAGGGAATTAAAAAGGGTGTTGTCAGAGCAACCACATACCACCACTGTCGCCGACGGTGGCTAACTTCGTCAAATTCGTGGTTGTCGTGGCGGTGGTGGTGACAAAAAATCTCAATTTAACAGTGACCGTGGTGGTGATGGTGATGGTGATAAAAAGTCTTAATTTTATAAATTCTTTTACTCTAGTTATGTCTTTAGAAAAGAGTGGTGCTAGGGTTGATTTGTTGGGAAAAACTCTTTTCTTTCTTTTTGTTTAAGAGGTTATTTTAATTTATGTAATTTATAGTCTTAAATTTATGTATTAGTGAAAAGTACATTAACTTTTCAAACAACTAACTATTTACTAAATAAAACGTTTAGTTAACTTTGAGAATATGTTAAATTTGTCGGTTTGACTCATTAAGATCCATCTTTAGCTCGCAACACATTATGGCTAGGTGTAACGGTGCAGGTAATAACCATTAACAACACCAAACCCCACCCTTATCTATTAATCTGAATAAATATGTTGGAATTTTGGGAGAAAAACTAGTGGAAAATGTGTTTTTCCACCAAGTGTAAAATGAGTTTTTCATGAACTTTGGACAGATATAAAATGCATGTAACAATGGTTAATGCATCTGTACTTTCTGGGTTTGTGTAGTACGTTGTGAGGGTTTTCCAACGCATCAAACCACATTCAAATCCGAGCTCGTATGAATGAGATATCGAGTCTCAAAATTGAGGCTTCGCAGCAGTTAAAGCTGCAGAAATTAGAGAGAAAAATGAAGTGAAAATTATCCCACATTGGTTGGAGGATAAATTTAAAAGTGGTTTATAAGCAGTGAACATTACTAACTATTGTTTCCTTGAGTAGGACAAATCCCTTGGACCCTGAGGTGTGCATTCCTAACTCGCACACGCGCGCGTGGCGCGGTCACAATGTGACGGACTTTGCACTTCGCATCGCCCCGAGCCGCCTTATTGTTTTTGGGTTCAGCCGGAATATTAGTTCCCCCGGAAAAATGAGTTGGGGCAAAAGCGGGTTGAGCCGGAAGATTGGTTCTTCCAGAAATAGGGATTCCGGGAGAAGTTGGGCCGAATTGGAGTTCTTCCGGAAAAATGAACCGGAAGAAGTTCTTCCGGAAAGTTGAACGGGATGTTCTTCCGCAGGAAGTTGGAGCGAAAAGTTGAACCGGAAGATCATTTCTTCCGGAATGACAACTGTTACGCGTTTTGAGCCAATTGAGGTAATTCCGTGTTAATTAGAAATCAATTTGCATTAAATACGTTTAATGTAAAGTTTGACTACAAATTATTTGGATTACTCTCCATGGCTTCTACCACTATAAATATAACATCATAGGTTGAAGCAAAATACACATAAGAATTCAGAGAATTCATTCTCTCTTCTCAAACCCTCTTCTCTCTCAAAATATTCATCTTCTTGTTCGTCAAGAGCTTTAAGATCTTCAAGGTAATATCAAGCTTAGCGTTATCCCGACCATA
>JBCNJP010000240.1:112793-145501 GCA_039602395.1 Deinandra increscens subsp. villosa | reverse complement strand
AATAATAAAAAGCATTAAAACATAAATTTATTTAATTATTTAATGCAGTATAATATGTAATTTCAGTAATAAAAAATAAATATAAGTTGATTATCTGTATGAATTTTTTTAATAATTATGCCCATGTGATACACGGGTTCTATCCTAGTTACATAATAAAGAAGTTTCAAAAAATATTTTCATAAGACTACTAAAGTGTTTGATGTTAAATTTATATAAATGATAACAATGCAATGACTAAAAATCGATAAAAAATGAAGTAGGCATCAGACACAATCGATCAATTAGAAACTCGGACATAATCGCTTGCAACCCACACTAATAAGTACCGTTGTGGCAATCTGCGCCAATAAGCCCCTTGCTAATCTCATAATCATTAGCTTCCTCTGTTTATATCCTTCTAAGTGAAGTTGAGTTGATCTGTATGGCTCAGTAATACTTATATTTCCTCAAAATGGGTCGAGTGGTAACACCAACAAGTTACGTTAATAATATATGTTAACCGAAACCGAGCCTAATTCATAAAAGTTCCTCATTCGGTCAACGGGAAACTCTAAGTTACAAAAAACAAACACAAACGAAACCTTGCGCGCAAAGCGCGACAAGTTGTTAAAAGCTCCTCGCGTGCGTATGGCGCTAAGTGCTTGATTCAAAAAGCACCTCGCGCGTAACGTGCGCTAATCTGCAACTTGTATATGTATATATATATATATATATATGGAGAGGATAACCCCCATGAATTATAGTGGTCCTCACCTGAAATTAGTGGTTGAGATTTGGTTCTCAAAAGTTGTCAAAACAAAAAGTTCTCATTTGAACCTTACCCTATATATATATAGGGAGAAGATCATTTGAGAACTAATTGGTTTTGAGAACTTTTGAAAACCATTCTAAGCCACTATTTTATATATATGAAAACCCCCCATGAATTATAGTGATCCCAACCTGAAATTAGTGGTTGAGATTTAATTCTCAAAATAAAAAGTTCTCATTTGAACCTAACCCTACATATATATATATATATATATATATATATATATATATATATATATATATAATCGTTGATAAGCAACATAAAACATGTACCAATTTTGTTACACCTATGTAACATGAAACATGAACCCTATTTTTCCCAGCGTAACGATTGTTACAAAGTTGTAACAAATAACTTCATGTAATTTTTCTAAGAAATAAAGATGTAATATAGTAAAGTGATAAGGGCAACATGAAACTTGTACCAATTTGTTACCCCTGTGTAACATCTTTACAAGAAACAAAGATATAATATAATAAACTAATCAGTGTATACAAATTTTGTTACAACTGTGTAATATATCTTTACAAGAAACAAAGATGTAATATAGTAAACTAATCAATGTATACAAATTTTGTTACAACTGCTTAAGATGTTACACTGGCGTAACATCTTTACAATTCTGTTTAATAACTGACAAAGTATGATAAAATATAAAACTGTTACATGCTTGTAACAAAAACAAGGTGTTACATCATCGCAATCTTCATCATCATCGTGTTCTTCACTGATCTTTGTTTCCTCGCTCGTCTTTGTTTGGGATTCGACAGTGGTTTAACAACATGATTAAGAACAAAATCAAAACATCAAGAACCTGCAAAAGAATAAGAATGGATTGTGGATTAACAAATGGGTTTTTACAAAAATCAAGAACCATTGACATAAGATTACAACATACTTGATTATGGTTGGATCTCAGGAGCGTCTGCCATAAATAATAGAGATATAGAGAAGAGACCTGTTGAATCTGAAAATATAGAATGGATTGTCGGATTGTAATCGAACATTCGATTCCGTCAACTGATTCGTGATCTTCACTATGAACCGCGAAGTGGAAGCCATGATTTCGTTCCTTCTCAATTTGATCGGCAGGCGTGATTTCAACAATCAATATTGTGAATTCGTATTTAGATCTGCAGAATTTCGTGGGGAATGAAAAAGAATTGATATTGATTATGATTAGGGTTTTGTAGAATTATTGTACATGAGATTTAATTTGATTAGGATCCTGTATGTAACTTATTAACAAGATCCTAATCAAGATCCATGAAAATAGGGGTTATGGTTAAAGGAAATTAAAACAAAAATTATAGACATAAATAGATGATGTATATTTACATCATTACCCTTTTAACAAAAATAAAAAATAAAAATAAAGAATTAATGTGATTGGTTGAAAAAGGTTTTCTAGGTTTTCCAAAAGTTACAGGGTTTTCTAATGATCATTTTCCTATAATTAAAATATGAAAAAGTTATAAAGGTTGTAATTATTATTGCATATGTGCAGTAATAATAAAAAAAACATTATTGCACCTGTGCAATAATAATTTTTTTTAAAAAAACTTGATTTTTTAAAATTTTTTCCAGAACTAAAGATAACATAATTTTAAGGATTTTGGTGCAATTTGTTTTAAAAAATATTAACGTATGAAAAAGTTATAGAGGTTTTAATATTTGTTTTCGTGTTTTCGCAATAAAAGTTGTTTTCACATGAACCTTCCTATATATACATATATATGTATATATATATATATATAGATTGGGTAGAATACTAAAATTCTCTACATCCTCTACATCCACTCCCTATTTTCAAATAAAACACCAAAAAAACACTTTCTTTTAAAAAACATCATATGTCAAATCGCTATATATTCTTTCTAGAACACCTTTTTAAAAAAAATTATGGCGTGTTTATTATTTTTTCAAAAATAAACGCCAAAAAATACAAAAAAATAAATAATAAATAAAGTTTTTTTCAAAAAAAAATGTGTGTTTTGGTGCGTCTAGAAGAATGGTGTTTTTATAAAAAAATTAATTAAAAAAAAGTATTTTTTTGGTGTTTTTTTTGAAAAAAATAAACCGAAAAAAACACTAAAAAAAACACCACAAAAATTAAAAAAAAAAAGTGTTCTAGAAAGCCAACATAGCGATTAGAGGTGTAGTGTTTTCAAAAAAAAATTGTTAAAAAGTGTTTTTTGTTTTTTTATTTGTAAAAAAAAAGGGTGAATGTAGTGGATGTAGAGTTTTTGGTGGATGTAGAATAACTCACCTATATATATATATATATATATATATATATATATAGGGAAAGGATCATACGAAAACGCATATATTTTGCAAAAACGCGAAAACCATTTTAAAACCAACATAACTTTCTCATACCTTAATATATTATTTAAAAATTTTCACCAAAAGTCTTATAATTATGTTATCTTTAATTCTATAAAAACAAAAAATAAAAAGTTAACGTTTTTTATTTTTTTATTTTCTGTGATACACATGTGTACCACAAAAAAAACTCATACTTTAGTATGAGTTAATATTTGTTTTCTCTAAGATGCACCATATGTGTTATATTTCTGTCATTTTTTGTGTTTTTTTAATGATACACATGTGTACCACACCAAAAAAAACCCTCATATATGTGTTATACATTACTAGTTTTAAAAGGAAATTGCACCATAAGTCTTATAGTTATGTTATCTTTATATCTAATGGAAAAAATAACACTTTATAACTTTGTTTAATTATATTTGCACATGTGCACTATGTTTCATTATCATTAGTACCATAAATGTTTTAGTGTTTTTAATATGTTTTTAACATAAGGAGTGTTTTTTACACATGATAATTCGTTTTTTGTGTAGTAGTAATGATGATGATACACATGTGTATCACGCGGAAAAAAAAATCGGTTAATTTTTTTTAACATTTGTTTACAGAATTGAAGATAACGTAATTCTAAGACATTTGGCGCCAATTTTATAAAAAAAAAACATTAACGTATGAAGAAGTTATGTAGGTTTTAATATTGGTTTTCGCGTTTTCGCAAAATAAAGGGTTTTCGCAGGATCCTTCCCTATATATATATATATATATAGGGTAAGGATCATGCGAAAACTCTTTTTTTTTGCGAAAACCTAAAAAATAACACTAAAACCTTCATAACTTTTATATACGTTAATATTTTTCTATGAAACTTGCACCAAAGATTTTAAAATTCTATTGTATTTGATTCTGGAAAAGAAATTGATATTTCAAAAAAAATAATTAGTGCACATGTGTATTATTAGTGCACATGTGCACCATTTTCATTAGTACTACACAAATGAGAATTGTCATGCGAAAAACATATTGTTTAGGTTAAAAACATTTAAAAAAACTAAAATATTCATAGAACTAATGATAATTCTACATATGCACTATAACGATTAGTTATAGTGCACATGTGTAGCATAAAATTTAAAAAATTTTAAAACGTTAAATATATTTTCAGAGTTAAAGATAACACAATTATAAGATTTATGGTGCAATTTCTCTTTTAAAATATTAATGTATACGACACGTATAAAGTGCTTTTTTATTAGTGCACATGTGCACTAATAAAAAACCACGAAAAAGTAACAAAATTATAACGTATTTGATGCGATTTTTCTAAAAAAACATTAACGCATACTATATGTATGAGTTTTATTATTAGTGCACATGTGCACTAATAAAAAAAACGACGAGACGTTAAAGTTTCTTTTTAATTTTTTTCAGAATTAAAGAACTCATAATTTTAAGGTTTTTGGTGCAATATTTTTTAGAAAATATGATCGTATGAAAAAGTTATGAAGGTTTTAGTATTAGTTTTTAGGTTTTCGCAAAAGATGTGGTTTTTACATGATTATATATTTGTGAAAGTTCAAATACAAAGGCATTTTTCTGTGCGAAGCGTGCGAAGGAAGGAGAGGTCGACGCGTGGCATTTTCTTTCTAGACGCGGAGGGGCATTTTTGTCAATTAATTTTTTTTAATTAAAATATACGGAGATTACGTCACAGCATTTCTTCATGCGGCGGTGCGTTATTTGTTGTAAGGCTTTTATATCGAGTTTCTTCATGCGTCAAAAAAAAACAACATGCGTGATTATAGTGAGTCAATTAACTAATTTTTTTAACTTATGTTCATGTTTTTTTTTCTTTTTTGTAAGAGTTTTTCTGTTTTCGTTTTTATTTAATAACTGCGTAATTTTATTTTGTTATTTTTTTTGCTTTTATTATTTTTTTTTGGGTGAATTTTTTTTTTTTTGTGTGTTTTAATTATATGTCGTTGCGTGGTTTGTTGTGACCTTAAATTTATGAGTTACTACATGCGAGAAAGTAAAATGCGTTATAATAGAAAATAAATTTTTTCCAACATATGTTCATGTATTTTCAGCTGGTGTCATACACAATTATAGTGTGTGTAATAATGATGTATTTTATTGTTACACTTGTCTATTTTTTAAAGTTAATTTTGTTTTTTTGCAGAATCATTGATAAATGTTAAGTAGGTTTATTTTAGTTTTTACTAGAGTTTTTTTTGTGTTTGCATGATTTATTTTTAATATTTGCGTAATTTTATCGTTTGCATGATTTAGTTGTAGTTGCGTAATTCTAAATTCGAATTGTTTTTTATGTATTACTAGTTAGTTTCAACATAAATGAAGAATAAAATTAAGAAATACAAAAAATATTATTATTATTATTTGATAACGGGATGGATACATTTCTACTAATTATGTTCTGTGTGTTTGCGTTATTTTGTGAGTTCTGGAGTATATGCGTGATTTTTAGAACAACTTGCTTGATTTTTAAATATAATGCGTGATTTTTTAACAGGTGCGATTATGTTCTGTGTGTTTGCGTTATTTGTGAGTTCTGGAGCGTATGCGTGATTTTTAGAACAACTTGCGTGATTTTTAAATATAATGCATGATTTTTTAACAGGTGCGATTATGTTCTGTGTGTTTGCGTTATTTGTCATATTAACATGCGTTTTTTAAGTGTAAGACATGTAGGTTTGTGTTTTTGTGAGTTTTTAGAGTGTATGCGTTATTTTCATATCAAATATGTGTTATTTTTTATCTATAAAACGTAAGTGTGCGTTATTTATTGGAATACATGCGTTTTTTTTTTATTAAGTGTAAGACATTTTTTGTTAGGATTGTGTTATTGTGAGTTCTTAAAAGTGTATGCGTGAATTTTATTTTCAAGTATGCGTTATTTGTTTAAAGGTTAATGGTTTGCGTTTTGTGTTTGATGCGTAAGTATTTTTCCGTATACGTGTCTCATCTAAATTTGAAAAGACTTTAATACCCTTTTAATGACTCCGCGTCCTTTTTTTTAAATTAAGTAAGCGTGTTTCATTTTTAGCGCCGTCAGATAAAAAAAGCCCGCATATGAGCGGCCGAGATGCCTTCGCACGGAAATTGTCCTTTGTACAATAACTTTCCCGTATATATATATATATATATATATATATATATATATATATATATAGGGTCCTGCTAATTTAACATCTATATACGCTGCGTATGTGCCAATACGCAGCGTATATAAAACTAATTAATGTCGCAGACATTCCATACGCTGCGTTTTAGGACTTACGCTGCGTATGGAATGTTTTAATCAAAACATAATCATTTCCCAATCAGGATTAGGGTTTCGTAGGTTGTATACGCTGCGTATTATGTAATACGCAGCGTATACAAATCCTGAGTTTTTTTCACTATAAATCCATATTTTCTTTCAACACTTTTCGCACACACCAACTTCATCTTATAAAATCCTCCAACTCAAACAATTAAACTTAATTTTTTTTTCAAATCCGTTAAAGATGTCGAAACGTCATGAGGTAAACAAAGATGAATATCATTCATAACCTACCGCAAAGTCCTCAAAGTGGGTTTTAAAAAAATGGAGGCCAGCAAAAAAATCCGGTGAAGGATCATCTGTTATACAAGAAGCGGTGGAAGAAGAAGATGCGGAAGAAAAAACAAATCCACCGAGGTGGATTTTCCCAAACAAAAACTCCGATAAGTGGTCGGAGAACGTTCATAGGTTCTACAACAACGGCGATGCTTTGTTTTGTTATTCTAAGTTTCTCGTTGACACCAGGCTCGACGGTCGATTCTGGGGCTCTCTCCTTGGCTATCAGGATAACGGTGAAATATCAGAAAAGGTATTTAATTTGTTGATCGTTTCTTTTGTATTTTTTGTGTGGGTTAGAGTAATTTAATAATTTATTGAAGTGTTAACAGCACGTTGAAGCCTGGGTTAATAGGATGATGCGTCGCAGGGAGGCGAAAATTAAGATAAATGGTCCGTCAGGGTTTCGTTGGTCGATCCTACCACCAAAATTTAGAGATGAAATGTGCCATAAAGGTGAAAAGATCGCTGCAAGATATGCCAACGGTTCTGATGAACTATTTCCCCCCTTCTGGGAGGTGGTGTACGTTTACATGCCTTTATATGTAAGGTCCGTTAACGAGTGGTTGTTTTGTCGTATTGACATGCGGACCTTAGAGATGCTTCAGTTTTGGACAAATCATAGGTACCAAAAAGAGTATCTACGGTTATTATTTAATTCCGAATCATTTGATTTGATGGGTATCTGTTTCGGATGGCTGTTGAAAGAGATACATTATTGGCGGCGGTACAACGGACCTTATACAGGACCGGGTGAAATAATTTTGACATTCGCTGCCAACGAAGAGTATCTACCGAAAGACTCAACCAGTCTAGGTTCGGATTCTGGAGTGGTTGCATGCTTGTTGATGGAAAAGTTGGTAGAAGGTAAGACGTTAAACATGGGCGACGATTTGAAGGAGACATGTGTGGCATACCGGCGGCATATGGCCGAGCAAATATATGGGTGCCGTTTTGAACCAGATTTGTAGTGGTGTTAATTTTTACTTTAATTTTATCTTGAACCAGACTGTCATTGTAACCGTTATTTTATGAGTTTAATTTTAAAGACATTAATTTATTTCGGGCCCTTATTTTTGAACATAAAATATTAAATATTTAAAAACACAAACACATTAAAGTCTTAACAATTTAAAAAAAGTTTTTTTGTTGCCTTGGAGCTTGAGGCTTCCCATTTCACCCGGGTCTTCGGGTAGTCTTCTTCAGTCTTTGCTCCCAGCTCACTGTCAATGACGTAGACGTCAACACTTCTGATGTCTTTATTTATGAAAGAAATAAGACGACCAACGTCCATATTATTTGTTAACGGTTCGAGGCCACTGTCAAGATTAAGATAAGGGTTCCTATAATAAAACCACATGTTTTTTGTATTTTCATACCCCAGATGTGGCATGAGAGTTTGGCACGCGCAATAAGAATATCATAAAGCTTCAAACTTTCAAGACGATCAAAATTTAAATAGGCCACAAGGTTTAAGTTCAAGCTGGAGGTTCATCAATGAAAGTTTTCTAAAAATGACGATGAGGATTCGCGTACCAGAAATTTATTGATAGTTGCTATGAGAGGAGCGTAAATAAATATACAAAATTTATGGGTAACTTGGTGTACTCAATGTGTAAGAAGGGTAAATATAGTTTGATCGCACACTTAGCTATCGGTAACAAGAAGTTCACGCTCGATGGGTGCATATAGAGTTTCCATATAAAGCTTGGTATTGTTACTGTGATTGAAACACAAGGTCGTCTTATCATCCATGGTGTTAACTAGTAGAAAAATAACCAAAAGTGTAACACCTTTCGGTTCAAAGCTTAGAAGCTTATCCAGGACATAAAGGATTACCAAGCATGAGAATCGGAAATTGCCGGCTGCTAAATCATGAAAGGTTGAATTATGCAAACAAAAGTCGATAGTTTAGGCTCAGGAGATCAATCGGAATAGTCCTTACGTTAAAACTAGGAGTCATTAGTTTGAAAGTCAGGAAGGATTCTCACTAACATTATCCCCATTAGAAATAAATATGCTTGCGGTGTGGTAGGCAGTTTGTATAGCCGTGTCGATGTTGCTGGCAACAAGTATTGGTTCACACAAGAAAATCAGGGAGTGTGGATCTTCAGAGGGCAACTTCACCAGAGCTCTCAGCCAATAAATACGCCCCAGTGCTCACGGCATATGATTTATCAAATTCGTTCATCTAACGTTGTCTAGGTATCCTTACGGTGAATGTATGTCCAAGTTATCTCACGATCGTAAAGTTCCAGGGATTGATACGTTCGGTAAGATCGTAAAAAAAATAGAATTATGATTCGGGATGAGTTTAAACCAGTCGAGGGTTTCGTCGAGAGTGTTCATAGTTAAGGAAAACTGGTCATTGAAATACACGAGTGTGACGATGTCCTACCAGGACCAACTTTTCACAATATGCTTCGAAAGGGTTCACGTATGAATTAGAATCCAATAGTAAAGGGGCAAAGTCAGGTGCGACCGCGTTTTCAAAGATAGATGACTTCGATCATTTGGTTGAGTACAACATGTTCAACATTCAATACCACGAGGAAGAAAAAAAAAGTTACAGGAATTTGGTCCCAATACGACCAATGGCTTGCCTAGTAGGATTCTCCAGGATTTCCATATACTGCAAATTACATTTACGTGTGCACCCGTAATTGCGATTTACTTTATATGATCACCCTCGTTCCTCTTACTTCAGCTACCAAGTATGGTGTGGTCACTAACCCATGGTTATCTTGACCAGAATTTGTTAATAAGACAAGTTTTCGAGAATAGAATGCTCACTCGTATTGGAATGACCCCACCGAAGCGAGTAAGCCATAAATTTAGCTCAATAAGATCTGAGTAGGGTTTATCACAATGACCATAGCTTAGCTCGAAGTTAAAGAATAGTTACCACACATCCAGACGTGATCACAATCCGTCACATAAGGAGAGAATTTTAGTCGGCCCACATCAGGTTTCATTGGGGTTATAAGAATGGTACTCCAGTTGTATTATTTCAGCGCACAACACGATAAAATCGAGAAGGGAAAGATCTTAAGAGATCACAACAATTGTGAAGAAGATCGGGATAACGAAAGTTGATATAAGTGCCCCATAGGCAGCTACTTGAATTCATACCCTGCTAACTCTAGTGAAGCTAAATAATCACGCTACTAGCACATCGAGATAACATTTCCTGAACGGATGAGTTTAGAGATATACGTAAGGCAGGTATAACAAGAACCTCGTAAGCTAAGATAGAGGTTTAAGGACAAGAAGGGGTATTACACCACCTTCCCTATGCAGCATACATCCATAGTATGGGTACTACGCCCAGTTGTTCAATCGGAATAATCCCAAGTAGCAATCAGCTCGTCAAAAGTATAAACGTGATCCTTCGATCTGATTCGACGTCTCATTGTACACGAATGTTAACCAAGAGGTATACAACTTAGAGAGGTTAAGAAAAATGACTCAAGGCTAACCGGCTCCTCGCCGTGAGTATAAGGGGATTGGATGATGTAAACAACAAATCGTAAACCAGGTGCGTGTAGGATTGAGTATCACGTTGCATGAGAGAATTGTTTAAGTGCAACTAATGCAAAACAGTTACAGTCTAAGACGAATCTTAGTTCGCTGTAACCAATGGCTCTGATACCAATCTGTCACACCCCCAAAAATCCCACGCGCGATAACGCGCCGTAGGGAGCGTGACAAACCAGGATCGCCGTCCATTAGTTACACCAAACGACAATTAATTAATAAAAGCGTTTCATGTTTCATTAAAATATAAAATTTGAGTTTTACAAATGCGGAAGCGTAAATACAAATAAAATGACTTATTTAAAATCTTTGTCACCCAAAGTGACGTGGCTTGTTCAAAGACATTAAAAGCGTTCAAGACTCATGCATGCGTACTCGTGATACTCGAACATCCGCAACCTGAGAAATAACATGCTAAAAAGTGTCAACACAAAGGTTGGTGAGTTCACAGGTTTATCAGTTCAAAAACAGTTCAAGTTGAAAGTAGTGCCACTGTTCAAAAACAGTTCAAGTTGTGTTTAAGATTGACCATTCAACAACGGTCAAGTTGAGTTTAAGATTGACTGTTCAACAACAGTCAAGTTGTAAGAGCATAATCACTAATATATATCAAATAGCTAGCTAGGCTATATACATGAAACTTCGCACGTTGATGGTCACCGAAGCTAACAGTTGTTTACAGTTTGTGCAGTTTGCCTTGTTGTGTTTAGGACGAATATAACACCCGTTCGATATCCAATCGAGTCAGCGCGACTGACCCGGGTGGGGTTTGTCAGACCCAGTAGTACTACAATATATCTCCCGCTATCGTCATTAATACTAACGGTACCATAAGAAGGACTTTGTTGTATCAGTGTGCTACAAGTACTTCAAGTGATATATAAAAGTCTAATTATCTCAGTTGTATAGTTCATGCATGTTAATCTCCCCCAAAGGATTTAAATCAGTAAAATGGGGCCGTGAAACTCACCTTCGTGTGTACAGCAAGTCCCGATAAAAAATAACAGCAAGTAGCAGCTAGCATGTCTTGTGTAATGTACCAAGCACCTAACGAGCATATATGCATAAGTGTGTGTTTAATCGAAAGTGACTAAGTCTAGACCAAAGGTGAGAATACATAGTGTCAAATTACGACATGACGAAGATCATAAAGTGCAAAACGAGTCGAGGGTGGCACTATGCCGAAATCGTGACGATTACAAAGACCGACGAGAAGTATATAATTCAATAATAATATACGTCCATGAAATCAAATGATGAAATACGTATATATATACATAACCAAATGCACACAGTTATATCAATAACGAGTGCTCAAAATGTATATACGTATTTATAAATATTATATAAATATAAATCTAATGTTTAGAACGTTTATATCACAAAATACGTATATTTTTACACAAATGTATAGGTTACTAAAACAGTCATTTTATATTCTTAAATACGTATATTTTATATATTTTCCAAATAAGTATTCTTTTGTAAATCACCGTCAAAATACCAAATATTTTATATATAAAAAAATAATCTATATGAGCCCATGCGAATAGTGAGCAAGATAACGACGTCTGTGAAGACTCTACGGGTCCAAAATAATATGGAGAACGATCGGTGATAGGTTTTTAGACTAAACAAGCTCACAAAAATCAATTAAAACAAAAAAATTGGAAACCGGAGGTCTCTAGGTTCGAACCCGTAACCTCCCAAACACAAAGCAACGCCTTTAACGACTGCGCTAACTACTCATGCTGGTTCATGGTTCGACATCTAAATCTTTAATGCATAAAGGGACTGAGGAAACGGGTTTTTCAAAATAAACAAAAAGACTTGGAGGTTGCCGGGTTTCGAACCAGCAACCTCCACGTTAACGACTGAACGAACAGACCACTACGACACTCGGACGATTTGGTTTCCTTTCAGCAAATAAGATACATAACCGTTACCCGTCTGGTGTCATCTTCCACTACCAAAAACCCTATTTAGCCCAACCTCCAATAACGAATAAGCTACTACAGAAGCTTCGTAGGGAATAACAAACGGACACCGGAGACTAAAAATCAAATGCAACATGGGTTTTTAGGATTACCTCAGTGTGTGAATGAAATCCGAACGTAAAAACGACGAAGATGAACACGGTTAGCGATTCGAACCCGAACGAAAATGTCGAGATGGCGGCAATCCTTGAATACAGTTCTCTTGCGATGCCCTTCAGTGGTAGTGGATGATCGGACAGGGTTGCAAGTGGTCGTACGGTGGCTGGGCGATGGTGAAAACCAAGGTCTAGAGCAACGGCGGAGAATCCCATACGATCGGAGGTGTGTGAGGGTTTCAGTTTCATCTGTGGTGGTTCATCGAGGAGCAGAAGAACGGATTCACGAGGGTGAGTTAGAATGATTGAGGGGGAATCGATATGTGATCAAGCAAAAAGATATGTGTAACCGGCAATTGATTGGAGTCGGAAATTTATTAGGGTCGGTTACCAGAATCGGGATCGTCTCCGATATTGACTTAGTACAGACGCCTCTAGCCCTTGTGGTTTTTACATAATATAGGTTTAGGTTTCCATAATTACAGAGTGGGTCCCTCAGGGTTTGTGAAATGGAGTTTAGGTTTAGGAAATTACAACACTGGTCCCTCAAGGTTAAAGAAAATGTTAATGAATTCATAACGGAGTTAACGGGAATGATTTTGACTATGAATATACGAAGAATGTAAATATATATATATATATATATATATATATATATATATATCATATCATATGACGTTTATAAGACATATAAATCTCGTTTTTCTCAAATAAAATCATGGAATATAATTCCACAACTAGTTATTTAAAATCACATAAAATCATAGATTTTAGTTCTATAACTTATATATATATTTAAGTCACATATAGCCACGAATAATAACCCATAATTATTCATTTTAAGTTCACACAAAATCATAGAATTATTATGTGAATATATACAAATATCACATAAAATCATAAGATGCAAATCATAGAATTCCGAACGTTTAAACTTCCGTGCATGCTCGTATAGTGATGATTACACAAAACCCTAATTGCCAAAGTAAACACATAAATGTTCACATAACATTTAATATAGTATACGTTCAGTTAATGCCAGGAAAAGACCTGAAAAGACGGATTGTCACAGTTTCGTAGGTTGTATACGCTGCGTATTATGTAATACGCAGCGTATACAAATCCTGAGTTTTTTTCACTATAAATCCATATTTTCTTTCAACACTTTTCGCACACACCAACTTCATCTTATAAAATCCTCCAACTCAAACAATTAAACTTAATTTTTTTTTCAAATCCGTTAAAGATGTCGAAACGTCATGAGGTAAACAAAGATGAATATCATTCATAACCTACCGCAAAGTCCTCAAAGTGGGTTTTAAAAAAATGGAGGCCAGCAAAAAAATCCGGTGAAGGATCATCTGTTATACAAGAAGCGGTGGAAGAAGAAGATGCGGAAGAAAAAACAAATCCACCGAGGTGGATTTTCCCAAACAAAAACTCCGATAAGTGGTCGGAGAACGTTCATAGGTTCTACAACAACGGCGATGCTTTGTTTTGTTATTCTAAGTTTCTCGTTGACACCAGGCTCGACGGTCGATTCTGGGGCTCTCTCCTTGGCTATCAGGATAACGGTGAAATATCAGAAAAGGTATTTAATTTGTTGATCGTTTCTTTTGTATTTTTTGTGTGGGTTAGAGTAATTTAATAATTTATTGAAGTGTTAACAGCACGTTGAAGCCTGGGTTAATAGGATGATGCATCGCAGGGAGGCGAAAATTAAGATAAATGGTCCGTCAGGGTTTCGTTGGTCGATCCTACCACCAAAATTTAGAGATGAAATGTGCCATAAAGGTGAAAAGATCGCTGCAAGATATGCCAACGGTTCTGATGAACTATTTCCCCCCTTCTGGGAGGTGGTGTACGTTTACATGCCTTTATATGTAAGGTCCGTTAACGAGTGGTTGTTTTGTCGTATTGACATGCGGACCTTAGAGATGCTTCAGTTTTGGACAAATCATAGGTACCAAAAAGAGTATCTACGGTTATTATTTAATTCCGAATCATTTGATTTGATGGGTATCTGTTTCGGATGGCTGTTGAAAGAGATACATTATTGGCGGCGGTACAACGGACCTTATACAGGACCGGGTGAAATAATTTTGACATTCGCTGCCAACGAAGAGTATCTACCGAAAGACTCAACCAGTCTAGGTTCGGATTCTGGAGTGGTTGCATGCTTGTTGATGGAAAAGTTGGTAGAAGGTAAGACGTTAAACATGGGCGACGATTTGAAGGAGACATGTGCGGCATACCGGCGGCATATGGCCGAGCAAATATATGGGTGCCGTTTTGAACCAGATTTGTAGTGGTGTTAAAATTTACTTTAATTTTATCTTGAACCAGACTGTCATTGTAACCGTTATTTTATGAGTTTAATTTTAAAGACATTAATTTATTTCGGGCCCTTATTTTTGAACATAAAATATTAAATATTTAAAAACACAAACACATTAAAGTCTTAACAATTTAAAAAAAGTTTTTTTGTTGCCTTGGAGCTTGAGGCTTCCCATTTCACCCGGGTCTTCGGGTAGTCTTCTTCAGTCTTTGCTCCCAGCTCACTGTCAATGACGTAGACGTCAACACTTCTGATGTCTTTATTTATGAAAGAAATAAGACGACCAACGTCCATATTATTTGTTAACGGTTCGAGGCCACTGTCAAGATTAAGATAAGGGTTCCTATAATAAAACCACATGTTTTTTGTATTTTCATACCCCAGATGTGGCATGATTAGACTCATATCATAGAATCTAAACTCATTTACATCGCAGTAATCCGCCAAAGTACAGCAGCCTTCCACGTATCTCCTGCCCGGTAAATCTGTAAAATGACCGTAATGATATATATTTAAAGTAAAATATCTTGGATTACAGCTGTATGCATCATCCACGATTAAACCCAGGTAACTTTCGTTAGTCGATCGAATCGTCCACGATCTGGTTCCGAAACTCATGTTGTATTTGTGAGGTACGTTGGGAGATTAGGGTCGGTTTTCTATAAATGGTATATATTTTGTGATATATACCTCCGCTGATAACCCCTCTACTTATAAGCACCGATAGATTTCAAAAAATTTACATATGCAGCGTATTAGGTTATACTCTGCGTATGACTATAATTATTGCCATCCTATCAGACTGTGCATCCACAGTTCTCTTGCAGGCGCACCAGAACTTTGATTGAAAGTTATACGCTGCGTATGTCTTAAAACGCTGCGTATTGGGGTTAAATATGCAGCGTATAGTTTAATACGCTGCGTATTTAGTTGGGGTGATAATTGATTCTCTGCCGACGAGAATGGGTGTAAGATAATTCGATTGAAATCGAATATTTGCCTTTCGTCGTTTGGAATTATACAAACTTTTACCTATATATAGCAATGCAGTACAAATGCAGGACCACCATTATTCAGTCTTTTAATTGCAGTTATCATTCAGCTTTGTTTGAAAAAACTACAAATTTTGTTATTATAATGTCGATTTGGAATATATTCACGAATGACGATGACGAGCCTCTACGATTTAAACCATCCGCCACAAAACGTAAGCAAATTTATCTTCATTTTGAACTCTTAGTTTTATAATGTTCTGTATAATACAGCGGATATTATATTTTTGAAGGATAAATACGCGATTCAACCGTATCAACGGCCGTATTCCCAACCGCCTATCGATTTAAACCAGGCAAGAGTTAATATTCGTACTTAATTATTATATTTACGCTAATATTTATTTAACTTGTATTTATTTTTCTATTTATTAGGAGCCACCTCAAATAGAAAGACATTACCCTTCTGTTTCGGAACCGACGTTTGATTTAAACCGGGCAAGTAGTGAGGTCCAACATATATTTATTGTATTTATTTTAGTTATAATGAAAATAATTAATTCGGTATTTTTTATTTTTATAGATACCCGAAAGTTATTATGACACTCAATATTCTAATTTTTACGGTGATCACTCGTCATTGCCCCCCCCCCCCCCCCTGGCGGTTCTCAGTATGATAATCAGTATCATGGAGATTCCGTGCCTGAAACAAACCCTGAAATTATTAAAGAGGATTCCGATACAGATGAGTATGATGAGTTCGGTGTACGCAAAATATATCCACCGGATGTCGACTACAGTACCGACCAGGTAATTTATTTATTTTTACAAAATTAAATCGGTCAAAGTAATTAACCTGCCACATAAATAACTAATCGTATTTATTTTCAATTTTGTTTTGTATAGATATTTAAAACCTTTGACGACCTCTTCGAATGGGTTTTTCAAAAAGGCAAAGAAAATGGTTACGGGCTAAACAAAAGACGGACCAACCCGAGTAAATTATATGGTAATCTGGGTAAAGGGTGGATAAAGTGTGATCGTTCAGGCAATTTCGTAAGCGTGGCCAAGGTAAAAAAAACCGGTAGTAAAAAATGTGATTGTCCTTTCATGCTGCATGGCGTATACAATGCTTTCCATGCCGGATACGAGTTGGAAATTGTATGTGCTTCACATAACCACCGGCGGACCCCATTTCTTGAGGCTCTTCCTTACGTAAGGAGATTAAGACCTAAAGAGAATGCCTTGGTTGGTAACCTTATGTCCCAAAACATGCCACCGCGAAACATTTTATCAGCCATAAGGAATGAATATCCTGATAACGTTTCGACGTTAAAAACAATCTATAACGCTCAAGATAAAATAAAGGCGAGCAGACGGCACGGTGAGACACCTATGGAAATATTCATAAACAATATTCACAGTAAAGGATACGTGTATCACATCCGAGTGGACCCAGTAACCGACATAACGCAGGATGTTTTCTTCGTTAGTCCATTGGGTTACACTTGTTGGCGGACATTCCCGCATATTCTGATTGTGGACGCCACCTATAAAATAAATAAGTTCAACCTTCCGCTAGTTGAAATGGTTGGCGTAACATCCAGAGGAAGCTCATTCTTTTTCGCTCATGCTATTTTAAGCAATGAACGTCAGGAGAATTACACATGGCTCCTTGAGGCTGTAAAGGAAACGTTAACGGATGTGTACCATCCATCGGTTATAGTAACCGATAGAGAGTTGGCTCTTGTTAATGCCTGCGATAATGTGTTTCCGCAGGCAAGTCACCAGCTTTGCAGGATACATATATGGGAAAATATTTCTAAGCATTGGCAGGGTACCTTCGGTGATTGCGAAATCTACACCTGGAAACATTTTCAGAAACATTGGTGGTTATTGGTTGACTCTCCGAATGAAACACATTATCACAAATATTATGACAGAATCTTTCGATATCTTACTCTTGCTGACCGACTCGGTAAGTAGCCTTACTAAATATTTTATTTAATGAACTAGTTTCCTTTTGTAACAAATAATATTCATCGTTGTTTTTTTCAGAGTGTTTGAAATATCTGGATGACCAGTGGTTAAGCAACTTCAGGTTCCGGTTTGTAACTTTGTGGACTAGTGCTTGTAGGAATTATGGTGAGAACACAACGAACAGAGCCGAGAGCGAGCATCACACCCTGAAATCACATCTTAGAAACCGTAGGGCAACGCTTGATCAGTTGGTTGGGTTTATTGAACAAGCGCAAAAGCTGCAGTTAGGTGAGCTAAAAGATAAATTAGCCACTTCTAGAATAAAGACCATGTCTCATCATGCGAAGATTCGTTTGTTTGACCGTATAAGGGGTTGGGTGTCTATCAAATGCCTGGACCTGTTATACAATGAGATCAACAGGCTGCATACAGTACTGAAGGTGTACAACTTTTCCTGCGGTCATCAACTATACACCGGCTGTGGGATCCCATGCGCATGTCGGCTTGAAAAAATGCTAGACATTCCAGGTGTGTAAAAGTACAGTCCCGTTATACGATAATCTTGTTTAATTAGTACGGTGGAATATTTTATAATTCCTTTTTTTTCAGATTACGTCATGCCTTTGGAGTACATCGATCTATTTTGGCGGAAGCTGGATTATAAAAAACCAGCGTACCCAGGAAAAGTTGACGATTTTCAAGGGGGCGACGGGTTTGATCCGTTTAAAGACGACTCTAAAGAAAACGCAAACACGCAACCAAAACATGACCAGAACAGTGCGTTTGATAAACTAAAGAACTTTTGGAAGAAAACAACGCGGAAGCCACAATATAAGGAGCCCGAAGTCAAGTTGAAAACCCGTGGTCGCCCAACCACAAAAGCTAAGGAAGCGAGGGATGATCAGAGGTCTCAGGAGCAGGCCAGGCATAGTTCGTATACCGGTCCGACAAAATCAAAAATGGAGTCGGCACGATATAGTTCGTATGTCGGGTCGCAGGAAACTGTAGACCTAGGCCAAAGCTCCCAGAAAAAAAATACCCCAACAAAAAAAAGTAAAAAAAAGGTAAATAAAGATAGACCAGACCTTAGTGACTACAATTACCGTATATACGGAAAAGATATACCAGGGTACATAAAGAGGCATCATATAAGAGCGATAACAAATGTAGACGGTGATGGTAACTGTTGATTTCGTGCCGTTGCCGTAGGTCTAGGATTTTTTGAAAGCCTATGGCCATACGTCCGGGAAGAACTATTAAAAGAACTGACCAATAATAGAGAATTTTGGACAAATGTATACAACGGTAACGCATATAACAGAGATCAGCAATCCGAAGACTTCATAGATCAGTACGGTGAGCTACGCAATAGCCTTAATTGGTATGGGACTGGACCGGCTCCGTTGGAATGCTGGATGATTATGCCGGAAACCGGGCTTCTAATTGCAAAAACTTTCAATTGTATTGTCCACAACATTTCACTAACCATGAACAATACATTCTTCCCGTTAGATTCTGGTCCAACAACAAGTCCTCGAGTGATATCGCTACTACACGCTGGCGGAAATCATTTCCTCAATATTGAATTACAGGGGGACGTACCATGGCCATACGTTGATCCGCATTGGCGCGGTAACCGAACTGAAGAAGCTGCACCATGGGTTGAAGTATATAAAGAACAACTAGACAGATACCATATTTACGTTCAAGCCAACAGAGGCAAGGCCGGTTTTGTAGACCTTGGAGGTTGATAACTAAAATTACCTTTCAGTCGACATGTTTGTCGAAATTTTTGTGACTCGACATGTTTTATCCTAACCAATTTAATTTATTTTTTTATTCAACCGTGTATTATATTTTTGTGAAAAATGATTTCATATTATCATATTCTTGTGACTCGACATCTCCTACGAAAGCATGGCTTGAAAAGATGAAAACACTTTTCATTAGTAAAGGTATCCCATTTGGGATAGCTGATAGAAATACACGCTATGCGATTGCAAGAACAGCAAATGACTCGTCTCCTACGAAAGCATGGCTTCTCACCAACAACTCATAATTTTTTTCCATAAAGTAAATTTTTTTGTTTTAGTAAAAAGACACAAATATCTAGCTAATATAGCATGTTTTAGAATGAAAAAAAAAATAAAGTATTTTGAAAAAACTCTAAAAAATTCACATTACGTTGTTATGAACCTTCACTCCCCAAAAAGACCAATATAAACCAAAAAAAATTAAAAAATATATATATATATATATATACGCTGCGTATGCTGACATACGCAGCATATTAAAAGCACAGAAAATATACGTGCTATAAACCCCCCTCCAATCCATCTATGTTCTTCACATTTTGTTTCAATCCCATCCTCTCTGTATAATTTATTTTAAATATGTCATGGAACGCGGAAGAAAAACTTAGGTTGGCTCAAGCTTGGTGGGAGACTTTTCCCGACTACTACCAGCGCAACCCTCAAGCTACCTACAATAGTTTTTGGCCTGATGTTGCTGCAAGATTTCACGTTCTAATGGGTCGTGACCCATACCGAGAAGGCCTGGCGTGTAACTTAAAGTGGAACAAGATGCTCAGAAAAATATCAACGTTCCACACTCACTATTCATGTGTAGGTAGTCAACACAATTACACACACCGCCCACTTCATCTTCTGGTTCTACTTCAGCAGTTTGGGCACCTTGAGAAGAACTTTGGACTGGATCACCCTGAGCACTTGAGCTACCAGCCCCCTTTAGATCATCTAACTTCTTTCTTAATTCAAGAATGCCTGCATACTGATACCCAATACTTGCTTTCGTTCTTACTCTCCTTCTCTTTCAATTTCTTGTTTTCTTCCTTTAGTTCTTTTATCTCTCTCTCCCTCTTCTTGTTTTGAGATAAAAGAAAATTAATTTGTGGATCAACACTTATCCGAAGGTCGATAGGAAGATCACTAGCTTCAACCCTTTCCCCAACAAGTGTTTGATACGGACGAAAACCTGGAATGATGGGATGCTGACTTGATTCGGTAGAAACATGTACCCTTACTGGGCTGGGCTCAACAAACGTGCTTTCAACTTCAAAGAATTGCCTTTCCTCACGAACTGGGCTTTGTTCATTTAGAATAGGACTTTCAGTTTGAATCGGAGTTGGTTCTTCGACCTCAACTTGATCAGCAACCTGAAGTGTGTTCTCAACATTTGCAGGCTCAGACACTTGCTTATTCTGAACATTTGCACCTGATGGTTCTATCACCATCACCCCAGAGCTTGTCTTCTGAACTTAAACCTGATAGTTCTTGGATCAGTTTTCTTTCTTGGTGCGGGTTTAGCCAGTGGATCAGGTTCAGCAAACATATCATCAGGAGCAACATTATCATTTAAGTCTAGCGGGATTGTGCCACTACTTGAAGAAGTGCTCAAGTCATCTCTTGTTCTCTTGTTACTGATTGGCTCCAGATTTCCATAAATGTCATCTGATAGATCCTCACCCTCAAGCAAAATTTCATCCAACACATTCTCCTCATATGTTGCCTTTCCTCATGCAAAATTTCATCCAAGAAAGAAAACTGATCCAAGAACTATCAGGTTTAAGTTCCAGAAGACAATCTCTGGGGTGATGGTGATAGAACCATCAGGTGCAAATGTTCAGAATAAGCAAGTGTCTGAGCCTGCAAATGTTGAGAACACACTTCAGGTTACTGATCAAGTTGAGGTCGAAGAACCAACTCCGATTCAAACTGAAAGTCCTAATCTAAATGAACAAAGCCCAGTTTGTGAGGAAAGGCAATTCTTTGAAGTTGAACAAAGCCCATCCGTATTATCAGCAGCAGCTCCTAAGGATGATAATACGGATGTTCCAGAATCTTCAGGAACTCATGATGATCAGAAGGAGACAGAAACCCAAGGTATGAATGATAATATTAATGATACTAACTGCCTATCTCTGTTTCAGTACCAGATGTTCAAGTAACAAGAATCAACAGAGATCATCCTCTTAGCAATGTGGTTGGACCAGTTTCAGCACGTGTCACTACTAGAAGCCGCATGGGTGATATCAACTCCTGCATGTTCTCATGTTTTATCTCCCAGATAGAGCCTCCAAATGTCATGGTAGCACTTAAAGATCCGAGTTGGATGGAGATTATGCACGATGAATTGAATCAATTTTCAAAATTAGGAGTGCGGCAGTGGAAAGACCAGAAAATAAGAAGGTTATACCCATAAGATGGTTGTATAAGAACAAGAAAGATGATACGGGTGTAATTGTGAGGAACAAAGCCAGGTTGATTGTTCAAGGTCATAGACAGGTTTACGGGATTGATTATGATGAGGTGTATGCACCGGTGGCTAGATTGGAAGCAATTCGAATACTCCTTGCAGTAGCAACGTATCTCAACTTCATTGTGCATCAGATGGATGTAAAGACAGCTTTTCTTTATTTTGAAATGAATGAAGAGGTCTATGTGGCTCAACCGCCAGGATTTGTGGATGAGGAACATCCAGATCACGTGTATCTCCTGGATAGAGCTTTATATGGTTTGCATCAAGCTCCACGCACGTGGTATGAGACTTTATCAAAGCATTTGGTGGAGAATGGTTATACAAGAGGAGTGGTTGATCAAACCTTGTTCAGAAACAAGGTGAAAAATGACATCATTATGGTGCAAGTTTATGTGGATGACATCATCTACGGGTCGACAAATGAAGAGTTATGCACCGAATTTGAGGATATCATGAGGAAGAAATTTGAGATGAGTGATCAAGGGGAGATGAGATTTTTCTTGGCGTTACAAGTTAAATAAGATGAATCTGGGATACTCATTCATCAAGCAAAATGTGAATGAAATTCATGGAAAAGTATAAGATGCAGGATTCCAAGCCCATCTCTACTCCCATGGCATCCCGGCCTCTACTGACAGCAGTGAGTGAATTCATGTATCGTTCAATGATCGGATCACTCATGTATTTCACAGCAACCAGGCCAGATATCATGTTTGCAGTGTGTATGTGTGTGCACGTTACCAGGCTAATCCTAAACTCTCTCACTTAGCTGCTGTTAAACGTATTTTTAGATATCTAAAGGGAAGGCCTCGGCTTGGGCTTTGGTACCCTAAGAGTAATGATTTCCAATTATTTGCATTTACTGACAACGATTATAGAGGTAGTGATCTTGACAGGAAATCTACAACTGGTGGATGTCAATATTTGGGAGACAGACTCATCTCATGGCAGAGCAAGAAGCAGCACACCGTTTCCAAGTCAACTACAGAAGCTGAATATGTGGCAGCTTCAGCTGGATGCTCGCAGGTAGTATGGATTCAGAATCAGCTCACTGACTACGGTATGGAATTCCTTAATACTCCAATTTTTTGTGATAATGCTGCTGCTTTGCAAATTGTCAAGAATCCTGTTCAACATTCCAAAACAAAGCACATAGATATCAAGGTACATTTATTTCGTGATTGCTATGATAGGAAGTTGATTCAGCTCGAAAAATGTAAACTCCGATCAAAATGTTTCTGACCTTTTCACAAAACCCCTTCCTCGTCAAAATTTTGAAATGTGTGTTGAAGGCCTAAGGATGATTGCCTTCGAGGAATGATCTGATAAAACTGCTTGTACATAGTTTTGTTTTTATTTTTGCTTTGGCATTATTTTCAGTTTCTTTTGGTTTATTCAATTAATTAAAAAAAGGTGTTTATATCTCAAAAGCCTCATAAAAACAAGGGAAGAAATGTTATAGTTTCAGAAAATCTGAAAATCTGTTTGAGGTTTTTATGAAGTCTTTTGTGTTTGTCTTGAGTTGGTAGGAAGTGATATAAATGTCCAAGACAATCGGAGACTGACACGTGTAAAGCAAAAGTGAAAGACTGCTCAAAGATGATGTGTCGGTAAGCTCAACCAAAAACTATGATCATCTATGTAAGTGCAGTAAACTTAAATTCTATATATGTTTAGTTTCCCATTGTAGTTTACATGGTTTAAAAAAGTGAGTCCCAGCAAAAATGGGTTGAGAGTGGTAACTACCTAGTATTCACTCTCTCACACGCGTATATTTCTGCTGTTATGACAACACCACAAAACAAAAACAAAAAACAAAAAACAAAAAAGAAAAAAAAGAAAGAAAAAGAAAAGATAATAAAATAATCATTCTGTTTGGTCTTCTTTGCGTGCTTATACGGCCGACCTGATCACCAACAGATGATTAATGAAATAAGTGGTAGGAATAACGGCGTTGCATGGTTCCTCAAGTTGGGGGTTTGTGAATCCTCAATAAACTCTGAGGTTTGGTAGGTTTTGCTATGTACAATTGGGTGTGGGGACGGTTAAACATGACGGTAATATTGTACCATATTCAAGCATTTTATGACTGGATGTGAGTTTATGCGGTCAAATTTACTAGCAATCGTCTAAAGCGTCGAGTAACGGAAGCTGAAAAGGGTTCCTCAGTCAAAAATAAGTCTGGTATGATCCATGAATATCATCAGCTTCAAGGCAAGTATATACTTAATTTCGGTATTAGGTTTTTATTTAAGTTCTTATCTATTTCTAAGTTTCTGACTGATTAAAATTTTATTTTTTTATGATTAAGATCAGGTTCTCGGGGTATGAGTCTGAGGGGAAGTTTTGTAGTTCTCAAAAAGTTCAAAAATTAACATTTGTTCAAGTGATTTATTGTCTAAATGAGGTTTGGGCACATTTGAAATGTTTTGAAAAACTTGAAGGGGGCTTTATGAAAATTTTTCTTAACAAAACCCTCAAAACTATCTCATTTACGGGCCAACCCCCTTTCTCTGCGTTTACGATCGCCTCCCTCTTCCTCTCTGTGTTTACGATTCCGTCATCTGAAACCCTAACCGCCGCTCTCCTCACCGGAAAACCAAAATCTGGTCACTTCCGACTGTTCTCGGTTGAAATCCAGTGCTTCATCGCCTTCGCCTTCACATTCCGACCGAAAAACACCCATCTATCAACCCGTTCCTCTTCGATTCTTCGGTATTCTCACTGTTTTTTTGTTTGTTCTCTTCTCTCGGTTGATCCACTTCTTTTTCTTCAAATTTCTCCTCGATTACTCAAGATTAGAAACTGATTCTGTGTTTGCTATAGTTAAAAGGTAGTATTAGATGTTTCTTTTGCACCAATGTTGGTTTTTGACGTGTTTTTGAAGCTTTGCAGGCTCATCCATGGCGGATGTCTGTGTTTACGATCGTCGAGATGAAGAAGACGACCTTTCGGAGTTTATGATGGCGTTTACGATTAGTCCATGTTCACGATTGACGGTGTTTACGATCAGACGGTGTTTACGATCAAACGGTGTTTACGATTCCGTGTGTTTACGACCTAAGGATGTTTACGATTGGGCATATGGTTTACGACTGGACCTTTATTTGGATTTCACTTTTGACCTAATCTTAAACCCAAATTCGAATCGTAAACCCGTTAAGATCTTGACTTAAAATCGTAAACGGTCAGATTATCATAAAATGGTTCTAAAATTTCATCAAACTTAATATTTTTTAAGACAATATTGAACTCTTGTTTTTAAGAGTGTGTTTTGTTAATCCTGTGGAACAAAATCTAATTTCTTTTCAAGATTTCAATTGAAAGATTAGAACCTAATAGAGTGATGTCATTAAATCTGATGCACTTGTCTCGATTTCTCAGATGGCAGAAGAGATGATTGAGGAAGAGATTCACTTTGAAAGAGACCACTGCATACCTGCTTATCTAGATAACCCTCCAGAGAAACACATGCAGTTGTTCTACTCTCTAGTTGCAGGATTGAATGTATGCAAGATCAATCATGCTCTCAGGACACACGTGCTGGTAGATGAAGAACTAGTGAGAGAATTTTGGGGAACTGCCAGGGTAAACACTGATAAAACCAGGATCACTGCAACTGTTCAAAATCGCCGAATTAAGATCCTTGAAGAAGATATTCGCCATGGGTTGAATATTAATGATAGAGCAGAAGATAAAATGGAATATTCTAAGAATGAAGTGTTAGAGGGTGCGCGTCTTATGGGGTATGAAGGAAAATTCCCACCAATCTTCAAGAAACTATTGCCACATTACTGGAGGTGTTTGGCACACTACTTACAGAAATCATTTTTGGGAAAAAAACAAGCTTTGATCAACTGAACAAGGTGCATGGAACAGCATTTGTCGCACTGGCGTTGGATTGGGAATACAACTTTTCAAAGATGATGCTCCTGGATTGGGTGGGTAATGCTGAGTTGAGCGCTAGGGATCAATTTCTCATGACTCCAAGATTTGTTCACATGGTGGTGTTGAGGAAGTATCCAATGATACAAGAAAGGGTTGAGAAGTTAGATATAAAATTCATGGATGATAGTGTGTTTGGACTTCAAACTCAAGATAGAAAGGGAAAGAGCACATTTCAAGGAAGGCTTGAGTGGCCAAAAAGAGGTGCTTTCCCTGAGGTTGCAAGGGAACCTGAACCAGAACCATAACCTGAAGAACCTCCAGTCAACACATTTGTTCCAAAATATCATGATGTTCCGGTAGTTGTTCAAGGGGAACCAGAGGATATACCGTCAGATGAGGAGAATGTGTTGGATGAAATTTTGCCTGAGGGTGAGGATCTGTCAGATGACATTTATGGAAATCTGGAGCCAATCAGTAACAAAAGAACAAGAGATGACTTGAGCACTTCTTCAAGTAGTGGCACAATCCCGCTAGACTTAAATGATAATGTTGTTGCTGATACATCGTCACTAACATTTTCCACAGGCGGCCTTGCTTAAGGAGTTGGAGCAATAATGTCTTCTTTTTCTCCCAGACTATGAAACATATTTGAGAAATTGAAACCTTCAAACAATGACCCATAATCAAAGATCCAGTCTGGCCCATTTCCAGCATCAGTAGGATTGTCTTCCAACCAGTCAACATTGAATGCCTCAATTATCACTTTGGTGGTTTTGTTGTAGACTCGATAAACACTATTTGCAGAATACCCAACAAAGTAGCATTCATCAGCCTTTGCTTCGAATTTCCCCACATCAGATTGAATTAGAACTGTGCAAGGACACCCGAATGACTTAAAGTACCCCACCTTTGGTTTCTCTCCATAAATAATCTCATAAGGCGTCTTCTCATGCCGCTTGTTCAAAAGTACCCGATTTTGCACATAACAAGCAGTGTTGACTGCTTCGGCCCAAAAGAAAATTGGCAATCTTGCTTCACACAACATAATTCTTGCAGCTTCAATGAGTATTCTGTTTCTTCTTTCAGCAACACCATTCTGTTGAGGTGTGTACGGGCACTGTATTGCCTTTCTATACCTTTCTCTCCACAGAACATATTCAATTCAGCATTCTTAAACTCTGTTCCGTAGTCTGATCTTATTGCCTTCACTTTCTTGTTCATCTGATTCTCTATGAGAGTAACAAACTGTTTCACAAGTGCTGGAGTTTCATGCTTGTTTGACAAAAAGAAAAACCAAGTAAACCGAGAGAAGTCATCCACTATTACCAGACAATATGAGAACTTGCTGATACTTTGTACTTGCATTGGGCCGAAGAGATCCATATGAAGTAGTTGCAACACTGACGAAATAGAGTTTGTCATTTTAGAACGATGTGGTAACTTGTGTTGCTTCCCCTTAGCACATGCAACACACATCTCAACTGACGTGAAGTCCTTGATAGGGAGGTTTCTAACATGCTCTCCCTTTGCCAGTTTGGTCAGGTTCTTCATGTTGGCATGTCCTAGACGATGATGCCATAATAATGCCAAATTTTTATTCTTCTTAGAAATAAGACAGGCCACATCAGAATATGGAGGATTACCCATGTTAAGAAGATAAGAATTTCCTCGTCTTGGTGTACGCATCAAGACACACTCTTCAGGAATCTTGATTCCAGGCTTGAGAATAATACATTCCTTGTTATTGAACAAAACAGAATATTCTTGATCACAAATCTGCGAAACACTGAGCATGCTATGTGACAACTCCTCCACATAATGCACATCAGAGAACGTCAAACTACCATTCTTCACCACACCTTTCTTGCTGATCTTGCCACCTACTCCACCAGCAAATGAAACACCTCCTCCATTGAAATCTTGAACCTCTTCCAGAAGTGATAAGTCTCTGGTCATATGTCGGGAGCAACCACTATCAACGTACCATAGATTGTTGACAGTTCTTCTTGGTTGTCCCTACGTGAATCAAAGATCAGTTAGAGTCAGGTACCCAGGCCATAACAGATCTGGGCACGCCTTTTGAGTCAATGTAGTTGACTAATTTAAGAGACATTCCTGATTTTGATTCAGTTACACTCAAACTTTGAGTGTTGACTTTTGGTTTCCAAAAAGTGTGTTTCAGTGGTTTTGACACATTGTTTGAATTATTTACAGTTGCAGGTTTCTTCTGTGGAGATGTGACCTTTTTACCTGCAGGTTCCTTAACAGGTGTCCACTCAAGTTTCAATTTTGTTTGAACAACTTGTTTTGTTTGAGAAACCTCTTTTGATTTAGAAATCTGTTTCTTAACCTTTGTTTTACCTTTAGGTTGAGAAATCCTTTTTGTTTTAGGCACCTGTTTCTCAACAAGTACTGGTTTCATCTTATCATTTCTTTGGTAAACTCCTTTAGGTTTGTAAGTTGGTTTTGGAGTTTTGGCCACATTCCAATTTTCGTCAACAAGCTTTGTCACCGGAGCTTTTGTGTTTAACACCTTAGACTGTTGAGTCTTCATTGGTTTTGAACTCTGCTTCTCCTGAGACAAAGCTTGTTGTTTTTTATTTTTATTTCCACCTGTCATCATTTTCTGCAACATACTAGTCCGTGGGTTTTGCGGATACTGTGGTTAATAAGGTTTATTCAGACAATTTGCAGCGAAATGCCCTGGTTTTCCACAATGAAAACAATTCATAAGGCTAGGCCCATTCACATGACTACAGACATACGAACGCCTTGGGTAAGACGACTTCCATTCAGGCTTATCATCCCATTTGTGTATTAAATGTTTTGGAACTTTTTCAGGTTGCGTAATTAAACAAAACTGTTCCGATTTTGATTTGTTTGTTCTGTTAAAAGTAGACACAACCTAGGGATAAGGAAAAAATTCCTTGGGCACGACTAGCTTTAGTGTTAGGCACACAAATTTTAAAACCATTAACTACTTCATTAGAATTAGAAACATGCTTTGATGACACAGCCAACACCAATTGTTTTGACTTGGATGCATTAAGTTCAGACACAGATGCCAGAACATCATCCTTAGGTAAATCAGAAATTAAACTACTAGACTCATGACACTCTTTGACTCTCAAGCATTCGGCATCCTCCCCAGAAACATCTTTGATCCTTACTTCATCTGCACATGAAACAAAAACGTCAGAAGAACTAACATTATCGTTTAATGGTTCCTGGGATGGACCCGGTTCACAAGTGAATGCCACCTTTTTATTCTGATTACCCAAACCATAGGTCATATGTTTCTCATTTTCTAGCTCCTCTTCAGTCATGGGTTTCACACCAACCAAAACACTATCTATGGAAGGTCCTGATTCATGCATTTCTGATTCAGATCTATCTACATGATCCTCCTCATAGATCATACCTATTATATCTCTAGACACAGGTTGGGGAACACCATTCTTATTTTTTTCAGATGAGCTAATTCCTATTCCTCCTTTATCCTTACCAAATCGAACATCAGTTATGCAGGTAGACAATGCCTTACCAGCTTGGAGCATTCTTTTGTTTCTCATCTGATTCACATCTAATTTCACTTGCATCTTATTGTTCTTATGTTTAAGTTCATCTACCTGCTTCCTAAGCTCAGCTATTTCTAACTTAGCATTGTCATACAGGACAGACTTCTGAGAGGCAAGGGTTTGGTATTTCTCTATATCCAGTTTCTGGGCTTTGACTTTTTCCTCACTCTTTTCCCATCCACCCTTAAACGAACTTCTAGAACATTGCATATCAAATAATTCTATCTCACTATTCTTCCAAAGTTGTCTAAGGCCAGGAATTAAATGTGCACAAGTGGGATTAGTACATACCTTTGTGTTGTCGACCTCGGCTGCAAATGCTTCCTTGTCTTCAACCAGGTTCTCTTCCTTATCTCCTGACTTCTCCTCAGTGACCACAAACGCATGCTCCTCCTCGGAATCATTCTCCATCTTAGTGATCATAGCACGAGATAGACTAAGTTCCTTTATCTGCGAAGCCCATTGATATTCCCCACAATCTTGCACAACCAAAGCCTTTGTCTCTGCCTTTCCCTTACCATCTCTAGCTTTCTTTTCTTCTGGTTTCTCCTTCTTTGGCTTGGTGCATTCCTTTGCAAAATGCTCGTAATCATCACAGTTGAAGCATCTGAGCTTGCTCTTATCAAAACCCATCCTTATCTTATCCTGATCCTTCCACACATTTTTCCCAGTTTTTGCCATAAACTTCTTGGCGCGGAAAACTGCAATTGCCATTTGCCAGGAAACATCAAGCATTTCCACATCTTCAGGATTAATCAGGTTCAGTTCACCTGAAAACATCTCAGTAGGTACCAATGTTCCAGCCATAAGGGCATGATAACTATTCATAAATCCCATTCCAAGAGCAAAGTTGGGATCATTAGTAGCATTTGTCTCATTAGGGTTGACTGTTCCACTAGAATTAGCTTGGGATCGAGCCACGAATGCAGTTGACTTTGTGTTTGAACTCGAATCACTTGCATACGAACTTCCAGCCTGTTTGACCCTACTTCTTCATATAAGAGAGCCTGATTCAGTTTTCCTGCCATACTAAGTGAACTTAGATGATTCAGCTCTCTCTATTTATCATTAATCAGATTTGACTTCAGTTTGTTAATTAGCTCATCAACAGATAACTCATCTAGCTTGTTGTGGTGTTTGATTATTTAAATGTTGGTATTCCAGGACTTGGGCAAACTGTTCAAGAGTTTTAGATTTTTATCCTCCAGTCTGGGTTTAACGTCGTAGCTTGACATTCAGCAATTAAGGACACAAATCTTTGAACTTGAGCTTCAAAGGACTCTCTTTGAATATGATTGAACAAATTGAACTTCTGCTTCACCATCTGTCTGCGGCTTGCCTTGATATCGGGATTTCCTTCATATGCCACCACCAGAGCATCCCAGAGTTTCTTTACAGTCTTGTATTTTTTAAACCCTTGAGCAATCTCGGGAGTCAATACCATTGTCATAATAGCATATGCTCTCTCGTCCTTGTTACATTTTTCCCAATCATCATCCGTGTATTCTGCTTCAGTTTTCACCACCCCAACTTTTCCTGCTTCACTATGAGCAGGAATGAATGGCCCATTAACAACTGATCTCCAAAGTCTCAAGTCAATACTTTTCAAATGATTTTTAAATCTGTATTTCCATTCAAGAAAGTTGTCATCAGATGTGAGTCTGGGAGGACGGGTGGTCGATCCAATCTCAAAGCCTAGTTTTCGATACATACTAGGTTCAAAGTCCATGATAAAAGCTTAGGAAACTTAAGAAAAGGAAGTCTAAAAAGAGTTTCCGGTCGTAATCAGTAGTTTACGATTTTGACAACCTAGCCGATCGAGAACACGATTCCGATCGTAATCTCAGTCATGAACTACTCCTGGTCGTGAACAAGGTTGTGAACCCAATTCCGATCGTAATCTCAGTCGTGAACTACTCCGGGTCGTAAACGAGGTCGTAAACACCCAAAGTCTTGAACTTGAAATCGTAAACCCCAATTGCCAGCTCGTAAACATAAATCAGATGAAGAACAGCGATCGTAAATGCTTGAAGATGTCGTAAACACTAAGAACAACCCAGAAATTTCAGCAAACTTCCACTTTTTCCAACCAAACACTCGAATCTAATATCGTGGAACCTCGAATCAGATGATTCTTGGCTCTGATACCAATTGTTGGTCCCGAAACAACAATCGTTCACGATATCTTTATCACAAACAAGTGCGGAAACCTTATTTGTGAATGATTCGACTAGAAGATGATGAAATAGACTTGATATGAGATGAAGACAAAGCAAAACAATCAAATCTTCCATTAACAAGTGTTCACGATCGGAAATACAAAGAAGATCAAGAAAATTGTAAACCAAAAGCTAGCTACAATCATAAACTAATGGGTATTTATACTACCCTTACAATTAACCTAGCTAGGATCATAAACCCATTAAAGAAACCGACCCAAGAAGCCCAAAACCGTAATCACACCAAGCCCAAGCAAATGCCAGCCCACATGTCTAATGTTTGTTTTGGCTAAAAATTACTTAAGTTAAATTAGCAAAGTTTGAACCAAATATGAATGTGAGGTTAGGTGTTCTAAAATTCGAATATGAAAATAGTTTGAAATAATCCTGGGACAACAACAGAATTCCAGGGACAAATAACTAAAATCTTTAATCAAAAGATAAGGTTTGCTTATGAAATCCGTTAAGAAGCTTAGCAACACAAATGTAACCTGAAATGCAAGTAGGAACACCGAGATTTTGACTAGGGAAAAGCCCTTAGCCCTTAGATGTCTCTAAGGCGCCGCCGGCATAAAAACCCCGGGTAGCGATAACACACGCTGCCAATTTATTGATCACTGAAAATGTCGATTACAATGAGTTCGCAGAGAAATTAGTACGAGAATACAATGAGTAAAGCTCGAATGAGCTGAAAAATGAATCTAAGAGTCCTATTTATGCTCTAGGGTCTTCAACTACTTCTCCGATATTCCAGGGATCTCCTCTGTTAGAGCATATTCCTATGCTATGAGTGTCTCGTGTATTGTATCTATGTGAGCGTGTCTAAGTGATAGTTATAGTGACTATTTGGTTATAGGCGTACCACATGGTCCGGCGGACCATGTGGTCCGGCGTACCAGTTGGTACGTTGGGCGTTTAGTCACTTACTATAAATAGGTGTGTGTTAGAATGTTAGCTTAACCAGTTGAAACTAGTTCAGTCATTCTACACCTTTCTGTGTGTGTTTCTAGAGAGAGAAACTAGAGAGAACTTCTTTGTA